>JAOVVO010000676.1:0-44483 GCA_028564675.1 Onchocerca lupi | reverse complement strand
ATAATAATAATAATAATAATAACAATAATAATAATCATAATAATAATAATAATAATAATAATAATCATAATAATAATAATAATAAAGAGCAACAAGAAGAAGAAAATGATGCTGATGAATGATTTCAAGCATGTCGTATTTATGGCAGAAATTCCAATGAAATAAAAAAATTGCAAATTGCTATCGACTGATTATGTTTTCATTGAAATTTGCATCAAATTTGAATGTGCAATAGAAGATGAGGAAGCGAGAACTTCCAAATAATAGCCTCAAGCATTAAACAACCTCAAAAGTTAAGAAATGAGTGATCTTTGCTCAGCCAGAAAATTATTGATATCAAAATTTTCATTGCTTTGGCATAACTAACATTTAGCCAAGAAAAACAGAAAAGTTTGGCTGAAAAGTTTCTTCCTTCTCTTCTATTTCATCCCTTTTTTTTACTCTCTTAGTTTCAACCAAAACATTTAATCGAAAAAGCAAAAAATTTCGCTTTTTTACAGTAAAATTTAACCAGCTTCTTTTAAAAGATAATCAAGATAAGTTGAAAAATTTATAAAACTTTAAATTCTTTGAAATGAGATAAATAAATTGACAATAAATTATTTAAAATGAAATATGATATAGAAGGATGAGAAATAAAAGAAAAAGCAAGCATAAAAATTAGAAGATATGAGAAAAGCCATACTGATCGAAAAATTTTGATAAATTAAAATATAGCTAGGCCTAATATTTTTCAATATTTCTATAAAACAATTTCAATACCACTATTGATTTAATTCAAAAATGCAAAATTATTGAATGATATATTGATCGGGAAACAAGAATATGAATAAATCACTAATTATTTAATCGCTTATCAGAATAATTCTAGCATCCAATAAAGCATCTGGTAAAGTCCACTGATTTGTTGTAGAATTATTTATTGGACAAGCCTGAATTGTCAAAAGTAAACTTATGATTTCAAGCATTTATTTCATTTTCTAATTATGATATTTACTGTTATTTGTTAAAGATACCAATAATTTTTCATCAAAAATGAACGAAAAAAAAATCATTTAAAGATTAAAAATTTGAAATATGCAAGAAATAATTTTGCAACAATATTTGGTTAAAATCAATTTTTGCGAAAAAATTGGAAAAAAATGATGCATTTATGATAGAAATGAAATATCACTTATTATAAAGTTTTTTAAAAATTCAAAAAAAAAAGTAGTTAATGAAAGATGATTACAAAACATAAAAAATTTATGCTTTCTCAATCTTTCATTCCAATTTAAACTAAGCTTCAAAAAAGTGTTCTTATCTACGTAATCATCAATATGATAAATGACAAGTGTACTTACAGAAGTATTCTCATCATTTTATGTAAAAAATATGAAGTCTGTCAAGAATGATTCGAGCTAAAAGATTGATACTTTTTCGACAGTAATATAACTAAAGATTTATGAACGAATATAGTCACCATAATTTTGCAAGAAGAAAAAAAACTCTAATATTAAAAATATTTTTAGGAATTTTAAATTGCTTTATACTATTTTGTTTTCATGAGCGATTTCTTTTTTTTTTTTTCGAAAAAAAAAAGTCGATATCTAGCAAAAATATTAATCTTCTGATGTGTTTGGAAAAATTAATTTCTATTTATTAATTTCCATAATATTTTAGGATATTTTAACCTGTTGTTTTATAGCAAGTTAATTAGATAAACGGAATGAAATTGCGAAGTAATTGTTTATAAGCAAGCAATTAACTATCAGTGAATAAGCCTTATGAGCTCTTCAATACTAATACCATTCATTTCAAAGATCATACTATACTTTAATTTCACTTATAAGAATTTCGAATGGTAATGTAAATTCATCACTAAAAGTTATTGTTCAATATTTCGAAATTTTATAAAATTTATAAACGATTAGGAAATATGTCTCAAATATTTTCAGCAATTTCAGTAAAATATTTCCGTGATTGCACCAGGTCATCTAAAATTTGCATTCATTGATTAGTCAAAAATTAAAAATAAAATCATCGAACAAACCTATCCCATAAAAAAATCTATTCAATTTTAAATTTTATTACATTTATTTTGCTTTATTTCGACCAAAAGTTCTGCAACATACATAACATAAATAGCCCATGTGAGAAGTAATCGGTCGCTAGATCTGAACCGCACAATTCTAAAAATTGACGCTGAACTTCGTTGACGGCGAATGTAAAAGAAACGAATTGAGAATTGCAATCTCTTGAATTGAAATGGCGCATCCTTGGTATCATAGGAATGCGAGGAATAAGGATATCCTTACCTTTGAAAGGACCTGTCAAGATTGTTGCTTCTACGACATTGCTCATTAATTTTTTTATTGCAAGCCGCATGCCGTTGCAAAGTCTTGGTTGGTTGATATTTTGCAAGATGATAATTGGCACGCTGACTTTCAATTGCGTCACGTGCGGTGGCATCCCTGGCAGATCGAATGAATTCAGAAAATCTGTTCGATAATTAAACGCTTCATCTGCTTCCACAACAGTGTCGAAGCTTCCTATCGTAGTCTGTTTGGATATGCCTGGTTGTCCATCAACTGTTTCTCCTCGTTTGCACCATTCAAATGATTTTCTACTAGCATTCTATGTGTGATACGTAGGCACTTCCGAATATAGCAGTGTTTTCGCAAATGGGTCATTTTGATATAATATGAAGAAAGCAGTTAACGTTGTAACCGGTAGATTCAGGGCTATTTGTTGCACATCTGCAGCTATGAAAATGAACGCGTTATCCATTTTCTAGATGTACTGCTTAGTTGGAATTCGTTTATATATGGAAAATGAAAGAATACAGCTTCATTGCTGCTTTTGTATCTTCCATCCTGATACTGTGCGACTTCATCGATATGTAACACCACATTCCTATCACTTCTTTCAGGCTGCACACTAAAAACTGTCATCTCGCTGCCTTAATTCACGTACTTACAAATGTATTTGATCGATTTGACGGAATTACAGTATTAAACGTTTATGTGCGCTTTGTATGCTTTTAATAGCAAAGATGAATATGAAAGAATCTACCGGTTATCTACTTCGATGTTAACATTCCATATGTGTATGGTTGCTAATTTACCGCCATCTTCTGCTGATCTGCTGTATAAAGGATATCCATCGTTTCCTGTAACTGTGTTGGATATTAATGCTCGAGGATATCGCTTACAACATTTGCCGTATATCATGCATGGTGATTTTGGATTCAGATATACCGCAAGGTCCATGTATTATATTTTTCGTCGCAGTTTCATACAAATCCTTATCGACGTCGGCATCGAGTATTTCAGCACATATTACATCGCCGATTTGTTTTAAATTAATTTTGTCATAAAGCCAGATTAGTATATGTACCTGTCGCAATCCACTCTTCCGCCATTCCACTGAGTACATGCAGCAACGCACAGACCTAAATACTTCATATTTTACCATAAAATCCATCAGCGGTTTCAGTTTCTGTCTGGAAAACACGTACTATAATATCATGCCTATCCATCACCGATTGCCCAGGAAATAAAAGGTTTTGTATATCGTCCCAAACTGGATTGCATGTGAATGTAATGAATAGATCGTAGTGGCGAACATACGCAGTTGCATATGAAGATGCAAAATCGTTAATCTTCTAACATTTGTTGTATTGCCGTCATTTACAACTGCATCTCGCAAATGAATTTATTCTTTAAAGCGAAGCTTGGTCTGATTTAAACGGATGAATATCAAATATTTTGTTTCGGTTTTTGCACACATATTTAGGTTATATTGGTGAAAAAACTGGTGGCATTTCAAAATATGATTGTCTTCATTCCCTCAAATCATTAATCGGTATGAATAATAGTTCCTTGCGCTGCATTTCTTACTTGTTTCTTCGTCACTGATTGCATTTATCATCTTAACGCTGAAGTGATATCCATCGGCACTATCCCAAAAAATGATTGAATATTGCAAAGCATCGTAGCATCGATGAGTTTCTGCAATTTTTGTCAATTAATCGTTTCTCCGGTGAAGAACAATATCTCTAGGTCGGAATTGATTTCTGACTCTAACAATTGTCACTTCGTGTATAATTGGAGCATCGAATCTTCGCACATGTTCTCCAGCAGGCATTTTGTCAACATAGAGAACTGGCTTCATGATAAATTTATCCTTTCACTTTGAAAAATGGCATGAATTGAGTTATCACGATTTCTGCGCGTACTAACAAGACAACTTTAGCTTTTTTTTTTTTTGTCATTTAAAAGCAGAAGTTGTATTTTGATTTATTAAATAATTTCGATTATTTGATTTATCAATTAATAATCAATTATTATCTTTCTAATTAATTTAAATCTTTCAAAAATAATTCTGTTGTTAGCATTTGTATATGCTATATAAATTTAATTTTGAATTTAATTTTTAGAGAAAGAGGAGAAAAAGAAGTGGATATTTCCAGAACAAAATAAATAAACATTGGGCCATAATCTTGCTTTCTTTTTTTTCAAAGAATTTTTCATACATTTTCATACATTTATAAATATATATTTGGCCAAGATAAAAGAAAGTCTAGTAATTTCCAATTGAATTACCTATGCCTTTATGCGTGCTTCAAGAGCAATGAAGCATTAATTTTAGGAAGCCAAGAGGCAGTAAGCTAGGCTGTCTTCAAATATTCTATCAGATTGAGCCTGACATTAGCTTTAAATATCTTTGTACTGCTGATCCGTCCTATTTATAGCATTTTGCTAATATAAGCTTAAGCTTTTCGCATATACCAACTTCTCTATCTTAAATTAAATAAAATCAAAAAGAAAAAAAAAGAAGGAAAAAGAAAATTGATAATAATTGGTGTGAAAAGTAAATTCACAATTATTTCGAGTTTATTTATGCAATTTTCAAAATTTCCCGTAATCATTGGACCGGAAATTAGATAGCAAATAGAAATGATCGAATGGGAAGTTTCGAATAAGTTTAAGAAAATTTTGCTATCAAAAAACTGGGCTGATTATTTTTGGACTAGCAATATGGAACAGACTGGTAATAATTCTCATTCAGCAAAAATAGCATTTTTTTTCTGGTTGTTTGGCAACCATTATGCTTCATAAATTGTCTGTAAGTATATTTCTAAAAAAAAAGAAAAAAAAAGAAAACCGGATAGAACTTCATTTTCAATTCGATCGAATCGAATTAGTCAATTCTACGGAGGAAATATCTTTTTGGATTTATTATTTATCGCAAGAAAATTACACTTGGGATTCGTTGAAAGTTTATTGTAAATTAAAAAAGAAAAAAAAAGTGTCCGCAATTTCCTTTTATCCTTTCACATCCTTTTTTATTCACTTTTAAGACTGGAACAGTTTTTTGGAAGCGAAAATTTTTACTTTATACACGTAATATTGATGAATTGATTCTGTAAAGAAATTCTTTGTTAACATCCAAAATTATGTAATAGAAAGAATCGATTGATTTTTTCAGCAGATTTTATTAAAAATCTTCAGTAGCATCAACTCTATTTTATTTATAATTTTCTGAAGCAATAATTCGATGTCGATCAAAGGAATAATGACTTGAGCATTTGTAAAAGCATTATTCTGACTTTAAAGTATGACAAGTTGCCTCCGTCTGATTTAGTTCCGTCCTGAATGATTATGACGAACACTTAAGATGTTAACAAAAGCAATAAAATTTTCCGAAAAAATTGGCAATATTTTTGTGTTCTCTAATAACATTTGCATGAACGCTCAATAATTACTTTTTTCCCGATGATATCCTTTTTAGCTCTAAAATTTATTAGCAAAACATTCAAGATATTAATGAAACGTTGAAAAAAGAAAGACAACAATGTTAATACAAAATAAATACAAACAATCCGATTAATACAAATTTAAAACAACTAAAACGGAAATTTCTATAAGAAATGCCAGATATATTCTAACATCTTCAAAATTTTTGAGCAACTAAATGCAGAAAAATGAGAGATAGAATCCACAAAACTGATCAGATCTTCAAAAATATCTTCGATTATATTTGGTAAAGATTAACAAGAAAAGATTTGTCTAAGACAGAAATGAGTCTAAAATTGCTGCCGCATTTAAAATACAATAATATCAAATTAGGTTTTTTAAAGCAATAAACTAAAAAATTGAATAATACTAACAAAAGCTTATTATCTACTGGTAATCTTTTAGCTTCTTTTATGTCAGAATACCTTTCCTTGAATTTTCATAATTAAAACAAGCAACAATTATTCCAAATACTGCAAGAAAAAATTATTAAAAAATCATAAAAAAAAAGTTATTGAATAGAAATATAAAACATATTGCATCCATTTGCCTACACAGCAGTGCTCAATAGCGAAACAAGAAATAAATAGATACGAAAAATACTGAAAATGAAAATTTGTTTATCAATTGTTTCATGATTTAGCACCACCACGCCCAGCACTTTTTGCAAAATATTGACTATGCGGTCCACCTCTTCCCGAATTTCGACCTCTTGCACCACGAATTGTGACATCCTGACTACGTACCTGACTGGTAGCTTTCGTTTTCTTTCTTTGTGGTGGATCATCGATCATCAGTTTATCTAAGTTTATGTTGTCCCGGAAAATTATGCATCGTATACTATTCCCTGAAAAAGAAGGGAAAATTGAGGTTTTGTTTATCTTGCTCATTCTATGTTAACCCACTTTATTTCGCGACTTAGATTTGATAATGGCGAGAATATGATGCATTATAAGTTTTTAATCTTTCTACGTCTTTATAAAACTTAAATCCATTAAACTCATATTAAGCACATTTCAATTTTCTTCAGATTAAATTGAGAAACTTATATATTTAATATAAATGGCTGAGAAATTTGTCGATGGTCAGTTCATTTCGTTTTGCTCAGTTAATAATTTCCGTACATGATCTATTGCTCATTAAATAATTTGTCTTACATGTTAAGCTTTTCATAATCTATCATTTTCATTGCTCACTGTTATCGTCTTTCTTTCTCTATTATGAATATACCTCTGACTGAAACTGCATCCACAAGAACAGGATCTTTTTGATTTTTTAACTTCACACTAACAGAACTTAAATAGAAATTCATTGTTACATCAACGCTGTTAACAGTGCCCTCTACCAACGCACCATTTTTCAACTCTATTTTGACCTTTTCACTTCGCAATTTCATCAAAAAGCGTATCAACATCATACTGATATCTGAAAAAAAAAAAAAAAATCTTCAATGAACTGTTCTCAGTAAAACGTAACATACGGAATCCTCTTTTCATCTTGAATTAAAAAAGAAATACCGCAATAAACCAAGCAAAAGCTTTTCGAACCCCTAACTTTCATAGTCTTGCCGTAGAAAGGACATTCAGGTTATCCATAGGGAAATTAGTTTAGCAAAACAGCAATCCTCTTTCATATCGCTTTGTAATTTATGGGCATTATAAATACATACAATTGAGAGAAATCAATAATTCAATTAATGGTCACTTTTCTACAATTTGAAAATATTTATATTACTAATGGCTTAAAAAAAAATATGCCGAGTGTCACAACAAATTAGGGAACGGTCTACTTCGTTGGTATCAAGAATAACAAAACGTGGTCAGAATCAGCCAAATCGGATGCAATGTATCGTCTTTAAAGCATCTGTAGCCATCAAAATTTTCACAACTACTTCTGTTAATTGCGAAACACTTGCCCTATTAAATCAAAACCTTGAGAAATCACCAGAATGCCCGTCATTAAACACAAATAATAATGGAGTTGATTAAGTAAACGTAAAATCGCATGTCTATTTTTTAGAGTAAGTTATTTTAAAATGTCTCAAAAGACCAATTTTCTTCCTATTTATAATAGGCTAATCATAATTGCGTGTTCTTAGCTGGCTAAGATGTGGCGATGTCTTCTTATCTGCTTCAAGCCGAGAATATGGCACACCATACTTGACAGAACTTACTCTTTTCCATTTCCGCATAAGCAAGAGTAGATGTTCACGTCCGATTTCCTGGGAGCAAACTTTAATAGAGATCATAAAAATTAACAATAAAGAAGTGCAAAGAAAAGAATACTACAAAATGAATTTGAACAATTAGATGACATGGATAAAAATTTCAAAAAAGCGACATGGAAATGTCAAGTTACAAACTTCCTTGCGAAATATAAAATATATGATTCCCAATTCAAAAAAATGGCAGTTTTCCAACTTCGAAAAAATTAATAACTTACTCAATTGACGAACATAACTGAACTATCCTCTTAGTTTCTGCTTACAGCATCGACAATTGTTATATTATTTAAGTGATAGTTTATTCCTTTATCCAGTCATTAAAAGAAGTTTGGGACATAAGAGTAAAGTTAAATGTTTCTATAATTGTTGTAAGTGAAGTAAAATGCGCCCTAAAAAGTAATATCGAAAAAAAGATGCAACAACAAATTTTTGTTTCACACTGTCCACACAAAATTCAACACATAAAAGATGATAATGCATATTAATAGCGGCAAAAATTTATCGCCCACCCCTGAAACCACCACGGCCACGAGGCCCACCTCTACCACGGCCTCTTCCTCGTCCACCACGAGCTGACGCAACTCGACCACGTCCTCCACGTGTTGGCTTTTTCCGCGGTTCATCATCAACCAATAATGTATCCAAAGGAATTGTATCAGGTAAAATTATATATCGGATATTATTTCCTAAAAAAATAATCCTTTGATATAATTAACACTCTGGCCACTCCAAATTCATTTTTAAGTTCACTAATCTGTCAATTATCTAGATTATTCTGAATTTACCAGAACAATCCAACAGTATAGCAAACTTCTGAGAGATCGAGCAAATAGAAATTTTTCTGAAATGCTCACAATGTCAATAAAACTTATAAAAACTGTAACATTATAATAATTTCAGAAAAAATCCTTTTCTCTTGTTTTAGGTTCCGAATGAACAATTTTCACTTCTAAAGTAGAGGATCGGTCAACATTTTTAAGAAGATCATGGCCATTACCATTCAAATATCTTCGTACTCATAACTTTGCTGGAACCATTTAATAACGCTGTGAAGGATATCACTCTCACGAATAAAAAACTATTGAAAAAATTGGTGACATCCATCTTAACAAATTTTAGCACGCATCCAAATTAAAATTACTTTTAAACATATGTCATACTCGAAACAAACTTTCTGAAACTTCCCATGATTTGAATAATCACCATCCTAACATATAAACAGTTTACAGTTTAACCATTCAAATAGATAACAAGTTCCTCACACAAGAAACTATAAATTAACCTCTGATTGATAGTGAATCTAGGGAAACGGGTTCTCTATTCTTGAGCGTCATTTTGACGGTCCGTAAATGGGTATTCATTGCCACGTCGACACCAACAATGGTACCTGTTACCAGTGTTCCATTCTTCAATTCTATTGTTACACTTTCGTGGGCAAGTTTCATCAAAAAACGCACTAACTTCATTCTATAATCTGAAAAAAAAGATAGATATTAAGCAAGCATAAATATTAAAAAATTCTCACGAAGTTAATACCTCGCTAAAGTGAAAATGTACGTTGCCTTTAATTCAAGAATTCTATATATGAAAACTTAATGCATTAACATATAAAGAGTATATTATAGCATACTGAGAATAATAAATGAGCAATAAAACCACATCACTAAAAAGTGAACTGTATATTAACGAATAGATAAAAAATGACCAAAAAGCATAGTTCTGAGAGATTGACAAGCTCAACAAAAACTATCGCAACAGGAATGTGATGGATTATGCCTATTTGAAAATTAATTTATTATAGTGTCACATTACTAGTGATTTCGTTATTATTATTTCAAAGATTCCTGAATAAACCGAAATGTTGTTAGACTGCATATTGATCTTCCGAATAAGGCTCATGATACAAGACATCAAATTATTCAATTTACTCACTATTTTTTTTTGATGTTTCCTCCTATAATTATTAGTAGGCTAAAAAGTCTAGAAATGCACAATTAACAAAACACACATACTATGCGCTCTTATGATATAATGTCGCCCATTTCTATTTTTCCAAAAAACAATGAGATTTATCGGAATCTATCATATTCACATGAGTTCTGAGCTCATTGAAGAGCCCAGAACTCGTGAATAGTTCCCATCAAGAAAATCGGTGCAAGATTTGTAGATCACATTTGTTAAAATCTACTCGCTTCTACATACTGATATTTGGTAATAGAAAATCCGTAAACCTGAAGAACTTACTAAGTCCCATAAATCTCCTGGAATCCCTGAAGATCTTCTACCACAACTACTCATAACCATACAACGTATAAAACGCAATCAAACCGGACTGAACACAAATCCCCTACCGTATCCTACTTGCCGTTGCATAGTAGCAGCTATGAAAAATGAAATGAAATCCCAAACCGACAAGCTTATAATTCTCAGCCAGTATTAGGATTGCTGCTCTGTATCTCGTCTTCTGAAATTTCCGGTTGCATTCTCAAATCCTCAATCTATTTCTTTCGAAAACTTCCTATTGTCGAAAACTCGCATTACAGAACTTTTATGCATAGTATGAAATGTAATTGGAGAAATTGAAATGCCTTTTATTATATGCAATTAATATCACTATGCAAAGAATACATCGAAGGATAAGAAATACTCTCAAAAGCTACAAGAAATTTTAGAAGACAATGTCATCTTTATCAGTTGATGAATTAATATGACTAGTTTAAGTGTTGATAACCTCACTCTTCCACTGTTAACTTTTCTCTCTCTCTCTCTGAGCAATCTCACATTTCGTTAATGTTAACCTCAATTTCCCCTGATAACGTGATTTCCACCTCCACCACAGTTATCTTCACTAACCACCTCGCTGACTCATCAGAATTTCCCAACATCAATTGTACGTCACGATGATACACGGTTTGAGGCTCCACCGTAGTTACATTTATCAGTCATTTCAACGATTCATCGACATTTCCCAATATGGGCCGTATGTCACGATGATATGTGGTTTGGGATTGAACGGAGTCTATGGACCCAATATGTCGTGTGTTCTTTAGGCATGTCGGGGATCTGTGTTTGTTTGCACCGGATTTCCCGTAGGATTACTAATGAATTGTTAGCTTCTGATATGAAACACTTAATTTCGTTTTTTAGTTCACTATGGGATCTCGAGTTTACGTAGGACGTTTGTCATATCGAGCGCACGAACGTGATATTGAACGGTTCTTCCGAGGCTATGGTCGCATCACGGAGATTCTACTCAAGAACGGTTACGCTTTTGTGGAATTCTCGGATCGTCGAGATGCGGAAGATGCGGTCCATGATTTGAACGGTCGTTCGTTACTAGGCGACAGGTTTTTTTCTTTTTTTCTTTTTTCAGTTTGAGAATATCAAAACGAATTCTAGATTGTACAACATCAAGTTAATAAGGACTGTGAAGCCTGGATGTCGTGCGCATTATTGAACTTTATTGTTTGAAAGATCAGCTCATTCTATAGTTTAGATTATCGGAAATTTCGTGTTGTTTCAGGGTAATAGTGCAGAATGCCAAAAGTCGTCCACGTGGACGTGATATGTATCGAGAACGGATTCGTGAGCGATCACGTTCACGAGATCGGAGACGTAGTCGGAGCC
The DNA here is from genome assembly GCA_028564675.1 of Onchocerca lupi. Classification (NCBI taxonomy): domain Eukaryota; kingdom Metazoa; phylum Nematoda; class Chromadorea; order Rhabditida; family Onchocercidae; genus Onchocerca; species Onchocerca lupi. The sequence goes on along the minus strand of JAOVVO010000676.1, from coordinate 32,852 downwards.
GGGATCGGAAACGAAGTCACAGTCGTGATCGAAAAAAGAGGTTTGAATTATGATGAAGTCTACACTTTTCCTTTTTATTTCCAGCAATGCAAAAACAAAAGTTCTTAATTAATTCATTTTTCTTTTTTTGATTTTTATATGATGTTTAAGTCTGGCAGTGGTCTTTTTCGTAATGAATATTGAGTTTTTTAATAGTTTTGTCGAATTTCGCAATGATTCTTAGATGTTCAGATGAATAAATTTGAATCGTCTAATTTTTTTCTCTCAGAAGATGGAAAAGCAACTATTTTACTGACATAGACTGTTAGTTTGAAATTAGAGAAATGATTTCTATAATATCCTGAGATTCTTTTTTTTTTTTTCAGTTTTCGTATGTGCTTTAATGGAGTAAAGTAATTTGCTTCCTAATTCGAAGTTTTCTATTTGAGGCAAATAAATTTTAGAAGACATTCATCAAGTGAAAGCGAATCTCCTGAAGATAATCGTCATCGCTCATCATCAAGGTCGCAGAGCCGAAGTCCGAAGAAAAGCTCTAAAAAATCGGAATCTGACAGAAAACGAAAGCGTGACAGAAGTTCGTCAAGTCGTTCACCTAGCCCAGATGCTAGAAAATCTAAGGATAAGCGTAAGGAACGAAAATATCGAAGCAGTTCAGAAAAAGTATAATTCAAGTTTTCATTATTTTTTTTTTTTAAAGTGACGACACTTGAAATCGCGCAAAAGCTTTCAAAACTATGAAATCTTGATCCATATGTGCATCTTTAATATATTTTCATTTAAATATTAGACTCATAATCGATTTTCATTATTACGAGATTTATTGCGGATTGATATTTTAATAAGTTCTTTTTTGTTACCATGACCTGAAAGTTTATAACTGATCATACTTAGACTCGTATCACTAATTTTTATTAGTAATGTCGCATCAGTAGTGCCGTCTGCTTTCGTCAAATGTGTTCTTCTGAAGAAAGTATTCAAATTTGCAGGAAGAGTGTGCCGGAACAAATACGTGTAGCATCATTGTTCGCGGTTTCGACAACAAAGGTAAATTCGAAAAGGTACAGTTAACATGTTGTTTATAGAATTTTTTATTTTTGTCGTTTCCTATAGTTCTGCATCATTCGATTTGAGTGGAAATTTTATGTATAACAAATCTCACTAATTGGACAGAATTCATTTTTCTTGACGACATTGATATATGACTGCCTTTCGTTCTAGTTGATATTGTTCGGCATTTTACATAATTTTCCAAACCTAAAACTCAAACATTTGTACTTGAGAATTTATATGCCCGAAGAATGTAAAAACAGAGTAGTTTTCGAGGGTTAAGTAGATCTAAAAGAAAAAGCAAATAACGGTATGGTACCACTATATTAAGTATTGAAAACAATATTCGGATTCAGAAGTTTGATGGGATATGTTTTTATGCGTCACCACTGCCATCAGTACATCATTATTCGAATGGTGCATAAATGTGAATGTTGTATTACAAACATCTACGTTCGTTCACGTACATCCACACAATTCATCCATTCATTCGTTCATTCGTTCGTTCGTATGCTCACTGCGCATTCAAATTATCCAGTTCATCCAACCATATCCAAATCTTGCATATATTCATTGTCCATGGCGAGACGTTGGAATACATCCGGTCAAAAGACTGCAATCGTCTTATCACGTGATGCGCTGTGTTCAGACAACTTCCGCAGCTGTATTGCACAGCCCTGTATCATGATTCGTAACCATTCATTTGGATTGTTGTCAACTGCTAAAGCACGCGAAATATATTATCATAAAATAGCGGTACGCCGCATTGTTCTTGATTCTGGATTTCGATGGTTCTTTTCTTTAGCCTTTTTTTTTAGTTTCTTTTCGAAAATTTCGTTTTAAAAATTTATCTAAATTCATCCATTATTTCAGTAAATTTGTTTTCAGCGTTTAAAACATCTTGCCAAGAAATATGGTGATTTGACAGATTTCGAAATGCGCGATGATAATACTTGGTATGTTTGAATATCTTCATTCTTTTTTTTTTTTTTTTTTTTTTTTTTTTTTTTTTTTTTTTTTTTTTTTTTTTTCTTTTTTGTTTCTGCTTTTGTTTTTTGTTCTCCATGTTTTTTTTTTTTTTTTTTAAATTTTTTCTAGCGTTGTTATGGGATATGAACGGAGCTAATGCAAAGGATTAGGGGATTATTTCTTATACATGAAGACATTCTCGATTGTTTGCAATGTTGTTAATAGTGTAACATTCACAATTGCCGATTACTAGAACTAGCACTAATTCTTCCGAACAATACATAAGCATTTGTGGTGTTTTCTAACATCTTATTAGATTCATAAATGTTATGAACAAATTCAGAAAGAACGCGCAGACTTAAGTTTAAACAGCAAGTTACTGTGACAGATTATGCAGAAAAAAATCAGTAGTAATATGTATTCATGTTTGTGCACGTGCCTTTTTTAATGCAAATGCATAATTAGGATCACTTATATTCGAGTTCAAAGTAATCAGTTGTATTTGTTTCCAATTTTTTTTTTCTAACTTGATTTTCATAATTGCTTTTTTATTTTTCAAAGAAGTTTAACTTGCCGTTTTCCTTCTAATTCTTCCGTTAGGAATAGTACAAAAGAAGAGAGACAGAATCAATATAATTTGTTGCAGTTGCATGTTTTCGTAGAATAAATGATTAGTAATTTATTCTTTTAGCAGATAAGATTTCGGGATAAAGAACTATAATTAATAGCTAGCTATCTTCAGAAAAACTATCGACTTTGGTATATCTATTCTTGAAAATGCTTTATCATTAGGGAGAATATGGCAGTGAATAACAGAAGGAATTTCGGAATAATAAAAAGTTTTTGTCAAAAGTAGTGCACGTAGAACAGAAAATCATATATATATAGCTAGAAGCATATGAGGAAAAAATAAGTGGTATTTAAATATGGTTTCCTGAAAAATCGTAGCATTTTAATCTATCTGGAACAAATCTAATAATCTAATAATATGATAGGATGTGATCTTCATTTCATTACTGAACTGTATGAAGGCCTAGAAAGGGTTTAACATTCTGAAAGTCTTTTTCATTTCGGAAACAATCATTTTTTCCGTTATGGAATTGCCATATAAATTATTCAGAAGAACTGTGTTCTTTATTGATTTAAATTAAGAGTAACAGTAAAAGTATTAAATGAATATTAAAAGCGATAAATAACCTATTAATTATTTGCTATTTGAATATATTTGACTCACACACTCTACCTTCATTGTTTTAAAACGAAAAGCCTTTCACCCAATGTAAATTATTTGAAACTCAAAAATTTAGCAGAAGTAATTTGTACTGAGAAAACTTCATCAGAGACCGGTGAGGAAAGTGAAGACTTTTTTTGAATCAGTCAGACATACTAATGTCCGTGGAAGTTAAAAGGTTTTTTTTTTTTTCTTTAATGTATTGGTATATCGCGAAATTTATTGATGGTATTCATAAAATAGCTCTTTACTTAAAACGTGACACAGATGACTTGTGTTTGTGTATGATGTCACTATGATAGTAAAAACAATTACTTTCTTGGAAAAATCGAGTGGGGAAAGAAATTCGTTATAAATACAATTGTAGAGAATTGTTGAAACCAGAGGGTAGCAAATATGGAAGGTCCAAGAAAAAGATGGAATGAAGCAAGGATTTTTCAGATTAATGCTGGATTAGATAAGAGATAGAATATATGAGTGAGGATAGCGGATAAAAGAACATTGTTTCATCACATGAAATGATTTTTTGCATAATATTCATTCGGAATTTTTTTTTTTTCATCACCAATAATGATGATATTTTACGGAAATATTGACAATTAATGCCTTTTGCAATTATGGCTCGGAATGATTCGTAAACAGTTATCTATTCATAATATGTATAGGAATGACTTTGCATTAAATGCAATTATTCAGAGCTGTATTTTGTTTAATTCAAAAAATATTTTCTCCGAGAAGTTTTGAAGACTATTTTTCAAATTAATTTTTTTCCCTGTTATTAAAGAACATATCACTGATAGTTAATTGAAGTAAATAGTGCTTTTGCTACTTGTGGTAGATGGTTTCTCTGAGACAAATAGTATTATTTATTATGAAATTTCCAATGTTCTATTCATAGCGATAGTTTCTCGAAGAAATTTGTAAATTGTTTGAATAAAAAGCTATTGAGATTATATGTCTTAGTTGAGGTGATGTTGTCAGCTAATTGAAGCAGTACTCTGTCTGAGTGCAAATCATGCCATTGGATTTCATTATTTCTTCACACTGCTTTGAGAAAATGCTTTGAGATTGCTCTTGTTAGAAAAGTTATTTGATTTAGGTTGAGAGTTTTTAGGAAGTCATTAATCAGTTTATCATTTCGTCCTTCGTGATCATTGATCAGATCAGACTTATAGTTATTGCTAATGTATATGAGAAGAAATGTCGGAGATTATGAGTTAGATTGTATGAGGAGCGTGGCAGTTGAATTTTCATTCCGTGGAAAATTGAATTTGAAATCGGGGGACCAATTAGTTGAGCAATAGTTGAAGGAGGAAGGAGGGGGAGAAGGATGAGTGGGGATGATAGTGGTGGTGGTGGTGGTGCAAGGAACGGAAATAGGAAGAATGAATAGGAAGAGGATAGGTAGACAGGAATAAAGGAAGGAATGATGGAGTGAGGATAGGGGTCTCTTGTTGGAAGAGTATTTAAAGGCTGACTAGAGCTTGGCTATAGGTTGGGAGGATTTTCTTGGAGGAAGTTGAAGCGTCTGGGCTGCTGGCTGCTTCTCCTATTGTTACTGATGTTGCATGCGAGAGTTAGAACAAGGACGGGGGCGAAGGCGAGGGCGAGGGCAAGGACGAGAAGGCGGGAGGGTCTGTCTATTGGCTCTGATTCAAGGACGCCTTGGCCGACCGCACCCGTCATTGACATCCTTCCACCACCCACCACGGCAACAGCGTCATTCGCCGCCCCGATTTGTTTTCATTCCGAAGTTATTGTCAAAAGTGCGAATTCTTTTCGTTTTCTCGCTTTGCCGTGCGATTCAGCCAACTCTTACATTCATTCATTCATTCATTCATTCATCCATCTCAGTCTTATGCAGGTGACTGCTTCTCCTTCTTCCATATTGTGAAGTTGGCTGAATGTGTGCTTGCTTGCTGTTCCGTAAGTTCTCATCCATCACACCCACGAACTTGTCTACTGTAATAGAACTTGCCCGTTATCTGAGTTGAGAAGTGAAAGATTAATAGTGAAGTTGAAGTAGCCTAAATTTTCCAAGAAAATTGCTAATCAGCGAGACTTTTTGGCTTCTTCCATATATGGTGATAGAATGTTGAATTGAACAACTGCTGATCATCATATCCCAGTTCTCGCATTCTTCCCTATTCTCTTATTTCATTCTTTCCCATTTCTTTCTCTTCCCTACTCTAATAGTAAGAACAAGGAAAGTTTTTTTCTGATAATTTTGGTGGAAGGAAGAAGTTGAGAATCATCAGGAAGAGCAAGTTCCAGAATGAATGATGATTATCGAAGAGAAGGAAAGCACCCTGATTGGCTAACAGTTAATTATCATCATATCTTATGGGATATTGAGGAAATGAACTATGGGTGTGGTATTACTGCAGCTGCATCCTACTCTCCCCTGAGCACACTTTCACAGCGAACAGGCTATCTGTTATACTGTCATTTTATATTTTCTTCTATCTTTTGTCAGTCATTACTGTATGCCAACATGCTGTTTGCATTTTGTTAATGATAAATTTTGCAATTTTCATCAGTGAATTACCGGAATGTGTGAGCCTTTAGATTCCATGCTTCTTCGCTTGCCATCGCTACTTTTCAACAGGTTTCCTTATATAAATGCTCTTTCACTGTCTCGTTCATTGGAACTTTTTTTTTTCTTTTGTCTTTTTGCTCATACACACATTTGTTGATAAACAGGATGGGCATCAAGCATCAAGGTATTTTATTTGAAGTTAAGCATAAAGAAATTGTATAAACGATCGTATGTTTCAATATTGAATGAGTACAGTATAATAGGAGAGTGAAGGAAAATAGGTGGAATGAGAGTAACAAAAAATTTTAATTTCCATTTTTCGTTGATTTGCACATATTACTTCGTGTGTACGTCTGGCTTATTTAAATATACTTTGCTCAGTAGTGCGGGATTCGAATGATGAATTCGTAGGTTTTTTTTTTATTGTTGAACATTAACAAGTTCCTGTTGCAGTGATTATTAAATGATGGGGAAGCTTAGTATCGTACGAAGCAATTGAATATGAGATAATTGCATTCCAAATAGATTTCATATATGTAAATTTATGATAATATGACGATGAGTATAATACAATAGAGAATTAGTAGTTGGTTTTGAATTTTAAAGAAGTCTTATGAATAAAAAAAAATAGAGATGAATTTAAAAAAAAGTTGTCTATTTGACGTATAGATATTTAATATATCAATATGGAAATTAGATAGTTCTTTTGCTTATCATAGTTATCAATTTCCGAAAGAATTAAAAATATATTTATATTTAAATTTCGCTTTGTTTATTGCTTAAGTCAAATAATTCAATATTGTCCAAGTTACATGTTTGTGTCGTGTTTTATAAATATATTTATGTTAAGAAAATCCAAATGTTTTGGAGTTTTTCGTTTCTAATGTACTTTTCTGCAATGTTTCAGTTTTTATTGATAGAGAACTCACCTTGGCACTTAATTTTTTATTGATTTTTAGCTTCTGGTAATAGTTTTATGTCTGTTTTATCCTAGAACTGTTTGTCTCTAGATAGAATCATACTTTATTTTAACAACTTTTAATAGGATAGGACAAAAAATATTTTCTTTCAAATTAGATCTTCATATAACAATTTTTTTTTCCATTACTGCACCACTCATTTTTTCAAATGATTCTCAACTTTAATAATTTCAACCAACTATTGATACGTAATCTCAGTTATTATTAACTTTCCCCAGCAAAAATTTTAATTTATGTAGTTATTGATGAACTTGTTCATTGTTGTTTATATATTACTCGTTAAAAGTACATTTGAAAAATTTGACTAAATAATCGTCTCTGACGTATATTTACTTTTTTTCTTTTGTTCCCACTTGTTACTTCAGTTTTCGGTAGATTTACTTCGCTTCGTAGTACTATCATATAAGCAAAATTTTTGGGGAGAAAAAAATAAAATTTATTTCCAGAGATTCATATTTTCCCAAACTTTTATATTTTTCATCATCTAGTATTCTCTTGGGAAGATGGAATGGATAACACTGTCATTGTGACAATTTTAAAAAATCTTAAAGGAAAAAGGAAGCAAGAAAATGGCGGTTGAATGGGAAGGGCTCTGAATTGATTTGAAAACATCTATCGAGGACGTTACCATTCACATTTTCTTTCTTCCGATCTTTTTATATTCTTTAGTGAAGAATCGGCGTATCGCTTCTTTCACGTCGTATTTAGGACGTTTTCATTTTAAATGACCATATTTGCATTTTCCTGTGTTTCTAATCGATTTTTCTTCATTCATAACAATTATATTTAAAATGTATAGCTGCATATGATAATTCCATATTCATAATGCCATTGATTATGAATTTTTATTTAGCTTTGCTCATTTGTGTGGTTCTATTTACTTTATTTTAATAAAGAAAGTTAAGCGCAAACTATTTGTCTTAATATGCAGATTTTATTCCATCGTTCTTAGATCTGCTTTTTTCTGTTCTCAATAACTTCAGTTATAATTTCTATATGCAGTCGATGTTTTTGCGATTTTGAATCATACGTAAATTAACAATGTAGTGAGATGGGTGGAGATTGAATCATAGTGTATTTGTTTGGTATGCTGTTTCGCTTTTTAAATGTTTCATTGTGATGTGAGAGTATTTTTGAATGCAGATATTGCCAAGAGTGCAAGGCTATTCATATTGGTATCATGGATTGTTTTGGGATTGATTACATAGGATTTTTTTCGTTTGATTCTTCTCTTTATTTATGAATTTCTATTATGAACTCTGCAGCTTGATATAACAATAATTTTAAAAGTTATTGTTTTCTGTAAAGTAGTGCATAATTAAATAATTTGTTTGATAGACGAAGTGTTTTAAATTCCTAAGAAAAGAATTACATAGAAATATTTATATTTACTATGCTGAGATGACTTTTGAAATCTCTTGTGATTTCAATCGGTTCTAATATAGAAACCTAATATTTAGGTTTCACTTGCATTAGCTCTTAATATTTATTGATGTAATTAACAGAAATCTCGATGCGGATGATACGAGAGCTCTTGTTGTGTATAATATTAATTATATGCTAGTAAAAAGATTATTTTTAGTGTCATTGGGTATACTTCTCGTGAAAACGCAATAAAAGCACTTGAGAAAATGAGCGGCAAAGAAGTGGATGGACAAATTGTGCAGGTGTGTGGCATTCTTCATTATCATCGTGCATCCTGGTGTTTGCAGTGTATTTTTATTTATTCTGCAGCTCCACTCGAAATACATTCGTCTGCATTTATTGAAGAATAACAGACACGCACGCATAGATCCAGAATTCACCAATCAACCTTACGTTTGGCCATCTTCCAGGTTGTTGCTGTCGATGAAGAGCAATCAGTAGCGGAAGCCAAGAGTTCAGAAACAGCAAAAGAAACGGAACGAAGCCCTTCTGAAGAGAGAAGGTTTGTATAGCTAGAAATTGTCGTTAGTTTGAACTTTTATTATGTTTTCAGTCTTAAATTCAAATTCAGCAATACAGATTTTGGCTTGACTTATTCATAAATGCGGATTACTAGGTTGTAGATTTTTGTTATATATGAATCCATATATAAATTCTCGACGGCCATTTCTTGTTGATTTTAGGAATCTTTCGTATATTTGCTTTTTATCTTCTCATCACATCTAGTCTTTTTGGATCCCAAGTTCAAATGATAAAACTGTGGTATTGATATCATTTTGTGTAAATTTTGTCCTGTTCTGGTAGTTCTATTTTCCCCATATATATATATATATATATATATATATATAATGTTAATACTATTCAAGGTAGACTTTCCACATTAGAGATACTACTTTTTTCTTTTAGAATTAATGTATTATTTTGATAGTTTTGTATTCAACAATTATATTAATTGCATTTCCATAAAAGTTTCATATTTGTTGATCGATTTTTGATATTTATGGCTCCAGTTATATTTCTTAATGGTTTATCATAACTTAATGGTCATAAAAAATCATCTTATAAACTTTGCTATATACCTTTCTAGGCAAGCAAAAATTTCGATATAAAATATGTTGATTTTGGTGATTTTTAGCCGATCGCGTACCAATTCGGTCTCATCAGTCGCATCCGGTGATGGAGAAAAGAAAAATGGAACTATTGACGATACTGAACGTTCAGGAAGAGCGACGAATGTAGCTGACAGCAATAAGAAAACGAAGAATGGCGAGGAAAGTGTTGGAAGCACAGCTACAGCCAATAATAAAAATGTTTCTTACCTTTTTTCAAATATTTCAAAATTTTTAATTTTCGGATATAAAAGACAGTATCCGCTGGCGGAAAAATAAAATGGAAATGCTGTGATATCTTTCATTAACCGTATAAGTTTTTATGTACTTTAAGTAAAAGTATAGCATTGGAGGCATTTGTTTATCAAACATCTGTTCAACTTTTGCTTTAACCATATTTAGAAAAAAATTAACGTTTTTTGAAGATCAAATGCTTTATTGTGCTAATTTAGAAGTTTTTTATCTGCTGAATTTTCGATTATCTTAATTTGAATTGAAATTTTAGTATCGCAAGCGTACATCTGGTGCAAATGAAGATGGTGAAAAGAATGGTGACGATTCAGAAGCGAGTAACGACACACCGGAACTGAAGAAAAAGAAGAGTGATGCAGATGAGGTTGGATTTTTCGCTTTTTATAATAAAAATTCAATTTTCATGAATGTATAAGAAATCTGTGCTGTTTAAAAAATGGTATATGGATTGAAAAGCAAGTGATAAAAAGAAACGAATAGCTAATAATAAGAATTCGATTTATTAAACTGAAATACTCTTCATTATATTGTCATTTAAGCAGATAATTTTCCCCAATTTTTCTCTGTTTTTATTTACGAGAATTTTGACTACTTTTTAAAATTAAATTACTGATTGAAAAATTGAGGAAAGTATTTGCTATATAAGTTTCAGTTTACATGTGGTATGTTATGGATGTTTTTCAGGTTAACTGAGATTTTTTAATCTTGTATCAAGTGATCATAAAGAAGAGGTGATTTTTCTACTAACACTTCTAGGGATTATTTTGGAAAGCGAAACATTTTCTATGGATGTTTACGTTTGCTGTCTTCAGTTTTTGAACACAGTTTAACTTAGATTAACATTTTTGAGTATTATAAAGCTCTTCCTGTTTAGGAAGTTCACTAAACTGTAGTTTTTCTAAATTTAAATTAGATTTTTTTTCTTAAGACTGCTAATTTTTTAGCTTATGTTTTTAAGATCGAAATCTACTTCGTTTTTTTTTTTTTTTTTTTTAGACTGAAACGACAGAAGAAGTCGATTCCACAGCAATAATTGGTGCTGAATGAGCTCTTTATTATATTGATTTCGCTGGTCAATTTAAAAAAAAAAAAAAAAAAGAAATGGAGCAAAATTTTTTTATTGTAATCTCTTTTGTTGTTGCACGCACCTCAAACATTGAATTTTCTGAATTTCGTTTACAACCTATCTACAGTTGATTTAATTTATTAAATGCAATGTCTTGGCTAAGAAAATTTCAAAAGTATTTCAGTGAAATTTTACAAAATTTTTTGTTTGGGATTTCAATTTTTCGATTCTCAATTTTCACTATTCCATATAAAATCCTTATTCATTGTTTGCCGATAAAATTTCCTATTCAGTCAAATTTTACCCGAGCGTGACTTTTTTGTCCACATATTTTCTTTGATATTCACAAAAGTTTGTGGTTTATTCTGCAATTCTTAAGTTCATGATGCAGTGTGTTGGTGTTTTTTTCTTTTAATTCAATCTTGTCGTAATCAACTATATTTGTTGTAGCAAGAAGCCAAGTCATTGTTGTTGGTATTTTTTTATAATTGATTTGAAATTTTAATTTCGATTTGGATTTCTTTTTTTCTTACCATTTTGGTTCACTATCTAGAATAAGTTACAGCTGATTAATTTGTCTCTTTTTTTCTAGAATTCGGAGAATCGAGATTACTAGTTGCAAAGAATTAATTATGCTTTTATTCAGCTGTATTTTTTAAACTTGGAATTTAGAAATTTGAAATTTAAATCATGTTGCTTTGTACATCGTCTTAAAATAAATGTTCTCCATTATGTTGTTTTTTTATCGTTAGTGGGGAACTTGTTAAATTAACTTTCCTTTCCTTGTGCAGGTTGGAAAGGATGGAGTTGGCAAAAGGTGAATTAGAGGACAACATTCCAGAAAAAGGCGTAGAAAGGTGAATAGTAAGTAAACTCAATGGTAACGAGCTTAGATGCTGATTGGAAGTGATTTCTTAGAAAAATTGGAGCGACGATGTCAATGATTGGCTGGGTTAATCGTAGTACTAATTTTCTATGATCACTTGTGTATTACTGCCGAACATTATCGAGTAGTATATTCAGGTCATCAATTATTCATGATAAATGATTTCTGGATTTGTCAAGTTTATTTACGTTTTCAACTTCACATTTTCTTTGTTCTGAGGGATTTCGATTTGATTATTTTTCGATTCAAAAGATGACTGAAATGCAGGAAATAAATTAATTTTTTGATATAGATTTATCTACCAATGAAGTACTGAGATTGCAATATTATTCTGGAATTAGTGAGTATATCTTAGGCTGGAAAGACAAGGAAAGCACAACTTGTGCAATTCAAGGTTTGTCATCTTTCGTATCCCACTGCCCTTAATTGTCTTATTACATTATAAATTTATTTCAGAAATCATTTAACAGAAGTGATCAAGAAGTGAGTATAAGGTTCGTAGTAGTATCTAACTTCTGAAAAAACCAATTGAACTTCCGGATTTCCTGAAAGTCATATCATTCCAATTTATTTTTCGTATCTTATCCGTTTCTCATTCGTAAGACAATTGTTCATCTTTCTTGATAATCACATAATTTTATTTTATCAATTGTCTCGTATCACTGACTTTATTCAATATTTTACTACGAACATATTTTATTCACATAATACTATTACAAGCATTAAATATTTATATAGTCTTAACAGAATAAGCATATTCTAATTGAAAAGTGCAGGGAAACAATGAATTTGCATGAAATGAATTCATGTGTTCCTGATGATCGAGATTTGACAAGTTGATGACAACTAACTAAAAGTTTAATTTCCTCTGAATTTTGATTATTTGTGTCTTCGAGATGAGAAAATACGTTAATGATCATAATTTTGTGCCTCATTTTCATTTTTAATTATTTCTCTTTCAACAAATTCTGAGAAGTAGATCACTTCAAGGTATGTCATATACCTGATGATAGTCTATGAAGTTCATAGACTTCATAATTCACAGATCTATTAATACCAAATAATTCAAATATGATTAATGAATTTCGTCGTGTGTCGAGATTTATGATATTAATTGAATTGACTATGATTATGAGTATTCAGTTCATATCAGAATTTCTCGCTTACTTTACCCATAAAAAAAAAGTCGCAATTAAATGAACTTAAAATATTTTTTCTTCGTTCTGAATTTCAATTTATTTTTAAAAATAAAAGATACATTTAGTCGAAACTAAACAGATTTTCAAAAATATACGTTATATAGCAATTTTGAAGAATACTGAAGGCAATATTTGCATATATTGAAATTTAAACAAAAGATTAGATTTTAAAATTTCCATATCCAACTGCATACTGATAACTGATAAAAAATCCTTCTTTGGTAATTTGCCAAATTTTCAATGCGATAATTTCGCAATGATATTGATAAATTTTATCAGAGAGAAAAAGTGAGAAAATTTGGCAAAATATTGCATTTCAAAAAGGAAGCTTGCCTCAAAGATCTTTTAATAATTTGAAGAGGCACATCATCAATTCTTTCACTGAAATGAGTTTCATAAAGTTTAAAAGATGTTTACAACATTCAAAACAAATATATGTGAAGTAGATTTGAACAATGAAGTTCTTTATGAAGTATTTCTTGCAAGAAATTGTTTATGATGTATTTCTTGCAGACTACATGTAAACAAAAATGAATTCATTTGTATTGCAAAATTTCAAAGATTATATCTTATCATTACATTCGATAAATTACTTTTTTTGTTACATCTTTTTTACTTTATATACATATATTTTTCATTTTTTTTACAATTTTTAATAGAGAATAAAGCGGACTACTCGAATGACTGAATAATTCAAAACAAGCAAAATTTTGGCTGATAAGATAAGATTACTTTCAGAGTGACAAGGAATAATATCTTTTAATCATAGTATCTAAAATGAGTAATATTTTATTCCTCGCTTGCTATTATTCATTTTGCCATTGTCACTACTCTTAATAAAGGAAACCTGGTTAAACATCTACAGTATGACCGAAAATTAACATTTCGGTCATAAATGAAAAAAATAAATAAATTTAATAAAAAAAGTAAAAAAGTAATTTATCGCATGTTAATGAAGCATAATTTTTGAAATTTTATAACAAAAAGGGACTTTTATTTTGTTACATAGTGCGTAAGAAGTATTTCATGAAGTTGTTCAGATCTACTTCATATATTTTTGTTTTCAGTGTTATAAGCATCTTTCAAACTTTTCTGGAACTTATTTCAAGTTGTAAGCATCTTTCAAACATTTTGAAACTCATTTCAGTGAAAGAATTAAAGTACTTTTTTAAATTATTGAAAGAGTTTTTGGACAGGCTTCCCTGTATGCGACATTTTGAAATGCGACTTAAATGCGACATTTTGCTAAATTTTCTCGCTTTTTTCCCTCTGATAAAATTTCTCAAGTACCATTGTGAAAGTGTTGCTTCGAAAATCTGGCAAATTACCAGAGAAGAATTGTTTATCAGTTGTCAGTATTGTGAAAATACGCTATCATTTTATCAAGTCAAACAATACAACAAATAGAATGCAAAGCAAATAATCATTGAAATCTTCAGTTAATAGCCAAGTATTTCGTAAAGGCAGTGTACTAAAACAATCAATCACATAAACTTGAAAATATTGTGAAATATCGAATGTAACTTCATGCAGATTTGTATATTGATAACATACAGTGATAAGTGACAAAGGAAAAATCGAGCGGTTGATAATGATATGATAGACATTGCAAATATATGGAAATAGATAGGCACTAAATAATCTAAAATAATTTTAAAACTTTTCAATATTGAAAATTTTGTAAGCTCAATAAAATTATCATCTAAGTGTCGTCTTGAAGGCACGATATCATATATAGCTCTTATTTTTAATTATAGGCAGATTTTATGCCTTAAAATGATGTTTAGTAATTAATTATTCAATTCCGTCAAATAAAAATGCTGTAAATTACGTTTAATATATAATTAATAATGGCAGGAAATGGAGTATTTCCGATCGTGGAATATTTTAAATTGATGATAATTACTGTCCACTGTAACAAATGCAATTAATATAATTTACTGAATTTGAAAATTTTAATCAATCAATCGAACAATTAAGATTTCAACTATTACTTGCATTTCCTTGACGAAGCCAGAAGATATGATTGAAATTGCGTCTGTGACAGCATTTGTGAAAAAAATTATTTATGAAATGAAAAAAAAAAAAAAAAAGAAGCTATTTTAAACAATTTGGACAGAGGGAAAAATCAGTGCTAGAAATTTTACATTCTAGCAAAGGTGATATTATTGCGTATTTTAAGATTTATTGGAAGGACTGGGTATCATATCAGTCAGTATTTTGATATCAGTCAATGATTTCGATTATCGATGTTACATAGAGACATTTTATTTACTCTTAAACAAAAAAATTAATCCTTAAGCATTGATAATTCCCATCAATAGTGATAAAATTGAAGCTCATTTAGCAAGACCATGACCATTCAAGGCAAATTAGGATGATCCAAAAAACAAAATACTGATATATTGAAGAAAATTGAAACAGGAAAAAGAAGAAATGAAGGCAAATTCAGTTGCAATCAAATCAGCAAACCAAATTTAATTGTTCGACGGAAACAACAATTTGTTGAATTTATGTTCAAATCATCAAATTTAAAGTCAAAAATAATTCTAAAATCTTCCAGCGATGGAATAAGTCATAAAATGTATGCAGCAAGGAAGGTCATCTGAAAATATTAAATGATCAAACGCTTCCTCTACTTTATCAGAATTTTTGTTTTTCAATTCAGCAAAATTTGTATTTATGATTATAATTTTAAACTATGAAAATAATCAAGCATGCAACAATTTACAAGATTCTTATTTCAGAGCGAAATTAAAATTAGTTTGGTAAATATAAAAGGATGGTTGTTGTTAGGAATTGAAATAAAGTAACTTGCTTGCATATTTTTCACTCTTACAAGTAATTAGTAACAATTAATAAATGCTTTGCAATACAAATATTTTAGCACTTGGCGTTTATTGTGAAATTTAAGAATAACGATGTATGTAATAAAATTGTCTTTAATTTCAAAAATTTAAACTTCCTGAAAAAATTATCCTTATTAAACTAAAATCTGCTGATCAATGTCAAAGTAATTTAATAATTAATGGCTTGGTTCTGTATCTTTTGGATTATTGATCGCTAATGAGAGAATTAACAAAAAGCCTAGTTTTCGTTTTAGATATAATCTCCGAAAATTCAGCTGGCGTTAATTAAAGATATTTTAGCATAAAATTTCAACATTGAAATTTTTTCTGCAGATTTCTCCTTTAATTCTACTATATTTCTTTTTGGGAAGAATCCTAATATAAATGTTGACCTTAATTAGTACCCTCGATATAATTTTTTGAAATCATTCAGAGATTTATATCATTTTCTCTTACAAATCACGAATCTTACACGTTTAGCAAAGTTAAATTGTAAAGAATCGATATTATAGATATATAGTTTGAATATGAAGTAATCAAAATGCCAGGATTTGATTTGGAAATATACTGAATCAACCATACTGAGTTTAATTATTTCATAAAATTATTATAAATTATTTAAGTAACACTTCTATTTTTGTTCGTCTTTTTTTTTTATGCCTAAAATTTAATTTGGCATACATTTAATATGATTAGGTTTATCAGAAAATTACTTTGTCATAACAGAATTCAATTTACTATCACTGAAGTTACATTCTGATACGTCATTTTGGATTTTTTTCCACTTTTAAAACTGTCTGCGTTTTATTCAAGCTAACGATGTTAAACTGGTCAAATTTTTAAATCCTAACAATGATATGATTCGTCTAATTTTACTAATATGATAATTTATGATGAATTATAATTGAAATTGAAACGTTGATTTAACACATGACGTAGGATTTTTTCGTTTTTTATAGCAAATGTATTTTAATTATAATAGTTAATTATCAAATAAAGAACTGGGTAGAAGTTTATTTGTTCAAGAAATAGTTTGCTCTATTTGAAGTATTATTGTATTTTCCTCAAAGCTTGGATCAATATATTCGTTCAGACAAGTTTGTAAAAAATAGAAATGCAATAAGTTTCAAAAAGAAAATTCAACTTGCTCTACAAGTGAACAAAATTCAATTTGCTTAATAATTCTCATTATTGAAGTTTAAAATAAATGATAAAAAGCTTATTTATCCAACCAAAAAACATAAATCATATCATTGCTAATAGAGATTATCTGCAAAATGTTATTCTGCAAACTTACATTCACTTGCAAATTGCAATTACAACATTTGATAAAATGAACAATTTCACTATCAGCAAATTCTTTCATTTTTATTCCAGGCGAATGATTAATTTGAAAGGTAAAAAAAATATTTAAAAAAAAAGAGTGATTTTTTAGCTGAATTTGTGATATATGCGGAATTATCTATTGAAGTTATTCATTTTATTCTTGATATTTTTCGCATTTCATCATTTTCTCATATTATCTTTTTGAACCATTACTATTTGTATCATATCTTTTTTCTTTTCAAAATAATTTAAAATGGAATGAAATTTGTTAGGAAATTAAAATTTAATGGTATTATTTCCTTTCCATTTTAAATCATCATACCGTAGAAAATTGAATAATTTTCATTAGTAGAGGGCAAAATAAGCTTTAAAAAACAATTCATGATAAATTTTGATTTTTTATTGTGGAAAGAAAGTAAACTT
Source organism: Onchocerca lupi (assembly GCA_028564675.1). Taxonomy (NCBI): domain Eukaryota; kingdom Metazoa; phylum Nematoda; class Chromadorea; order Rhabditida; family Onchocercidae; genus Onchocerca; species Onchocerca lupi. Next base: position 15,551 of record JAOVVO010000676.1, on the reverse strand, counting down.
GAAATTAAATCAACATTTGTGAACAACTGTTAGACCAATTTTCCAGTCTGTCGACAGTTGCTGGCACCACAAAATATTTTGCCTGAATTTCACGTTATCAAAATATTTCCACATTAGTGAAGTTACAATGCATCTTCTTGGCTTTACTATTCTGGCTTCTTTAGTAATAATATCAATTGGTGAAATTTTGGTATGTTTTGAATTAAATTTTCGAAATATTTTCGATTCAATTAAAAGAAACGAAAATATTCGCGAATTCCATATTTAATATGCAATCTCGTATTAACTAGCATTTAATCTGCGCATAATTTTTAACATGCAATAATCGTCTTAATTAGCATGTCAATTGTACAACAATTTTGGAATATTATAATCTATTACATTAAGATATTAATTAGAATATTATTCTTTATTGTATTAAGATTTAATTACTATTACCTAAATGAGCAATAATCTAATTTACGATGGTAGTATTTATATCTCATTGGAAATTTCAATATGAGAAGGGATGTAAGAAATTTATTTTTTCTCTTTACCAAAGCAACGAATAATAAACATTTAATAGACAAAATGATAGATGAAATATACGAAAGTTATAAGTATTAATCATTAAAATGTATAATTTAGAAAGTTATTTATTTTTTAGGAAAAAAAAATTTCGAAATTTTTACTTTATGGAATTCTTTTTTTTTTTTTTAAGTTCTTAAGTCCAAAGTTTTTTTTCGAACTTTGTTTTATTATTAATGAAAATGAAGTTTAGTATCTCATACTTCGGTTATTTCATTTCATCAAGTTTTTGATTTATCATTTTAAATGAAATATGGATTTCTTTGAATAATTAATTTACTACTTTTTTTTTTTTTCGAAGAAATGTAACGATATAACAACACAACGAGCGATTGAGAAACGTGGACGAGAAATTAATTTAAGATGTCTCGAAAATAAGGAACAGTTGGAGAAGTGTAAAAACCGGACGGCTGTGAATATTGCTTGGAAAAATTTCGAAGAAATTAATGGCAATTACACTTCGGTCAGAAAAAGTTTTGCAAAAATTAAACTAATTGCAAAAGGCTTTTTTTTTTTTAAATTGTTGATTAAAAATAATCAAAAATATTAAATATTTATGAATTTTTTTCTTCTGCAGCTATTGGATTCTTGCACTGAAGGAAAACGTAAAAAACGAAACTACGGATTTGTCAGTGATAGTCAGAATGATAATCTCAAATATTATTATTCTATAGAAAAATTTGAAAAACAATGGGATGAAAATCGAATGAGACGCCATATACATGGTACTAGTGATGATAAAAATGAGCAGGTATGATTAATTCTTTTAATCGATCAATTGAAAATTGAACGAATGACTGATTAAATCTCCTTTCAACAGTAAATTTAATAATATTATTTCTAAGGAAATTTATTAATTGCGCTTAACTGATGCATTTGCATATTTTTCACAATTTATACGATTATTTGTTTTTTTTTTTCTTTTTTTTTTTTTGCAGGAAGTCGAGAGTGGCTATTCTAAAGATTTCTTGAGATTTAAACGATATGACTGTTTGAGAGAGAGTGGAAGAGAAAAAACTCGTTTGCTTGACAAATTTGCAAAATTATGCAAACCTGATGCCATGTTAGTTTTGCATTATTATATTGCTGAATCTAAATTTTAACAATATTTTTAAAATTTTATGATTATCTTATAGTAATTATGGATATAAAATATTTCAGGAAAAGATAAGAAATTACTTTTTATGAGTATCGTATCTTTGTTCTGGTTATTATTTCAATTATTTTTCGGTATTTTTATTTCAAATTTAATGATTAATTCAATTAATTTATCATTATATTTGTTGGATAAAGAACTAAAAAAAGTCAAAACATTCTCATTAGATTCGAATTCCATCTTACATTCTATTCTATTCTGAATTTACACAGTTCAAGTTTTCATATTTTTCTAATCTTGCCATAATGTAATTAACGCTGAGTAGTGAGTGTGAAAATAATATAATATTTCAAAAAAGCGCTATATCATCGATTAGAGTTTTACATCTATTCTTTAAATAGATTAAGTGAAAAGTATCAATTCCAGTTGATTTCAAACATTTATGAAAAATCATTCCTCAACAAAATTTTTTTATCAAGCGAAAAATTTTCAATTTTCCAAGAAAAATGGCTTTTTTTAAATACATATTTTTGTTTCATATGAAAGATATAGGAAAGGGATTTCTTCAGGTGACACCATGATTAGTAATCAGTAGTCTGATTTTTGATTTGTTTCATCAGGAATAAATTTCTATTTTTGCTATTTCACATTTATGATGTATTTACTTTCTTTCAGATATGATCGTGATAAGATGAGTAAGACGTGCAAAGATAATCTGGACAAATTATCGAAGGAAAGACTCAAGGCTTACGGCAATTATGCGGTATCTTTCCGACTTTGTTACAGTCCCATCAATTAAAGTTGTCACATGTCGCAATGCCTATCATTTCTTAATTAACCGAATATAATTTTGTTGTATCTAACATTCGTTATATATAAAGTTTACACAAAGTGCTTATTCCATTTTAAATTAGAAATTAACAACTCTAATTTCAAGTAAACGTTAATAGAATATGTAAAACTTTACAATACGAAGTAGATATAAATGAGGAAAATTCCATTAAATATTGATGTACGCAAGCCAAATAAATCCTACGTATAATATGATAAAAAACTGCTCTTCTACTAGCTCATTTTATTAGTATACAAAAAAAGCGCCTATAATTGAGGAATCGATTTAAGAATTCGAACATTCAATTTTCAAAAGCAAAATCACAATATATCACAGAACTAGAAGCATAACAAGCATATAATTTAAACAGCAGAAAATATAATTCAATAATTATTTTCAAAAAAAGACCATCATATTAAATATGATGGAAAATTTAATTCAGTAAGTAAAAAGATATAAAGCGAGAACTACATATAATGTGTATATAATCTATAAATTTTCAAATTCCTGAAGTGGTAAATATTAATGAAATGTTTGTGATATAAAAAGTTTACTATGTGATTGTTTCATTCAACCATAAAATTAACAAAAATAAGGTAATGAAACGATGAAAAATGCTTATTAACAGATTTGAAGCATGCTATCACAAATCATTTAAAGATAATTAAAATAAGCAATAGTATAATGACATGACTGGTTAAATTTATAATGAAGGTAATCAATATAGATAAAACTTGATCGAAACTTAAACTACATTTGGAACTTTGAAAGTTGTCCAATTCCCCACTTCCTCCTAAGCTCAAGCAGTAAATTATAATAATATGAATAACATGTCTAAAGAGAGGCATCAATAAATAATTAACCAAAGCTGAAGCTAACAATCTTCAATATTTAGCGCAAATGTTTTCTATTTTTAGAAGATATAATTGCTTATCAATATGAGAGGAAGATTTTAATCAAAATGAAAAATAAAGGAAAAAAAAAACAAGATGAGAATATATATGTATGTATATAATGCATTTGCAGAAATCACTGTTTTCTTGAATTTTCTTTTATCTCAAGAAAAAAAGTCAGGAAGAAAAAGAATCAAGAAGTCGGTGGTCTTTCGCCTATTTTTTCCAAGACAATAGCAACACGGCTTGGAACATAAACACAAAGATGATTCCGTCGACCTGCATAACCTTCCGGAAAAGTAAAATAATGCTGATTTTTGTCTAATCGATTGAAACCACCGAATTCGGCATCATCAGTATTCAATGCCAATGCATATCTTAAAATATTGTATTTATTTGGCACCATTACATATTACTTGACATTAGTTTCAAATTTTCGGGTGAAAATCAAGTTATTACACTTAATTTGTCATTTGGCAAATTAATAAATTCTTGTTTTTATTTTAATTCTTCGATTTCACAGCAATCAACGGATCAAAATGATTCGAAAGATGACTTGGAAAGCCATCTCCCATTTTTTTTTTCTTTTTATAATCTTTCAATATTTATGAACATCAGATAAAAAAAATATGGAAATGTGACATTATACAGAACTTACTCCCCGGCTACTTCGATTCCAATTTTATAATCCGAGAAACTTTTGGTTGTATGGAAATTGAAAACAAACAGAAGACCAGCACGTTCAAATGCTATAACTTTATCATCTTGGTGTTTCCACGAAGTGTAGGCCTGCAAAATTCTTTATCATATTTTATCACTGATAAAAAAAAAATAGTTCACTTACGTGATCCCTCAATTCGAATGCTAGTAAATCCAACATAGTAATTTGACGCATCAAAAATACTCCAGGATTTTCGTTTACAGTTTTATTTATGAATTCTATTATGGTTGCTAAAGCATTCATTCATACCGGCCCGCGTGATAAGAAAGAATGTTTCTCTTCCAAATTGTTCATGGCACGATCAAAATTATTCAAATATTTGTATCGAAGAAGCTCATCGTCTACCAAATTCCACTGTCTTCGGCAATAATGAAATGATTCGTTGTTGCCTACACGAGGAAAATCAAGCCATTCTGGATGACCAAATTCGTTGCCTCAATGGAAAAATGGATGAAATGAAGCATACATGAAAAATTTTAAATTCCAATAATAAGTGTTTCTCCTATTATAATCAATGAAACAACATAGTATAATTTCTAAAAAATTTAGGTTACCAAAACTTATGGAAGACTGCATAGAGTTATTCTCAGATTTCATGATAGTTTTCAAGCATTATATAATTTTAAAAGTCGCGAAAGGCTATAAAATTTCATCTACTTTTTATTGTTCAAAATTAAAGGTGTAGGAATTTCTACAAAAAAAAAAAAGTTCAAGTGGATAACTGGATTAAACTGAGATAATTTTTAATTAACGTCTTGTGAATCCATAGGAAACAAGTCACAACGAATAATCAGACAAAAAAATGATTTTGGAAAGAAGATAAATTATATATTGTATTTGAATAATAGTCTCTTTTTTTTTCGTCAAAGTAAATTGTTTAGTTCTTATATTACAGGTTTATTTAAAAAGAAAAAAAACTATTTTGTCACATAACAATTCTTCTCCAAGTGAAAGTACATTGACAAATTTTTAACTTTGTTACAGAAAGTTAATTCGGGAATTTTAAAGATTTCAAATGTTTAAAAAAAAAGACCGAAAAGCAGTTAAAAAGAGCAGTTGTTTAGTTCACCCTATATATTTTTTCTATTGAAACAACTTTCTAGGATAAACGACTGAAGCACTATTGAAAGTTGAACTGAACTAGTCAAGAAGTGGTGAAAGATGAAAGAAAAAAAAAATTCTCTGCAAGAAATTAACTCTAGACTGTGTAATTCGATATTTTTTATTAATCAATTTGTTACTTTTATAAGTTAACAATCACTAGTTACTTAAACTAAAAGAAAGAGCTAATGTATGCAATTCAATCAACATCAAATATAAGATCAACATATAGGCAAACAACTGTTCTTACAATCAAAAATATATACCAGTAGAATGACAAAAATGCAATGTTGATCCTAGTGAAAAGATAAGAATGAAAGGGTCTATGTAAAGTCAGTTCAATAGTGGATTTTAGAAAGATTTCCTTAATTTCTGAATAAAAAAAAAAAAAAAAAATTTACCAATGAAATTCAACCATGCTTCGCCACCTAATCCATATGTTATAAGGCGAATCATTTTATGTAATGCTATGCCACGCTCAATTACTGGAGTTAATTGTGTTGTATTAGACATGAATTCATACATTTCTGAAACTGATTTACCTAATTTTCAATGAATAAAATTATTGTAATTATTTTTTGGAAGTCTTTTTATTCCTCTCCCAATCATGAGTTAATTTTTTTTTAAATGTTTTCCGTAACGAATAACTTAATATGCCAACATCTATCGTAATTGAAAGAAACTAAAGAGTTAACCTTTATCCATTAGCCAGAACGCAATGGTCTTATCACCAACAAGAGCTTGGTCATGTGATTCAGCGTATGCAATATGCTTTTCAGCGTATCTAAAACGGGTTAACAATTGTCAGAAATGTTTCCAGGTAAAAAAAGGAATGCTGCAAAAAAAAAGAAAAAGAAAGAAGAAAAACAGCTAAACAATATTATTACAGTATCTTCAATCTTGATATTACCTTCTATTTTCCAGTGTGAATACCAAATCAGAAATATCCCAGTTCTCATCTGAGAAATGTTTCAGAAGTTTAATCCACAAATCAGGTGCTGCCATCGCTAAGCGATAATCGAAACCTTGTCCACCTTCTTCAACTGGTCGACATAATGCTGGCATGCCACTAACTTCCTAAAACGAAAGAATTATTGCAATTTAATATATTTTTAATTTGCGTAACAAATAGCAATAATTAACATCATGAAGGATGCAACTAAGTAAATTCTTCCCATCAGAGGGAATCTAATTTTAAAAGAATTCATACACCAAATGATCAAAAGAATACTAATAGATTTCATAAATGAAAGAAAAAGAATGAGAGAGAAACAGTCCTTATTACTTGAATCAAAAATTTAACGTTGTAGAGATATGCTATAAGTAATTATAACAAATGGTCCAAAATAATAGACTAGGTTAGCAAACTTTATCCTAATTTCAAAATGAAGAAAAAAAATGTCCTGCTTTGTTACACTACAGTATGGACTATCACTTCAACTAAGGTTTGATAAATTTAGAAATCGAGCTATGCTCATACATAGCAATATTAGAACTAAACTAACTTCAGCAATCGTTATGATATTAGGAAATTTGCGGTGCAGAAACGAATTCGCAAGCATCAGGTAAACAAGTGAGTCAGTATCAACATTCAAACCGAAATACATATCATAACCACCATCTAATGCATCAGCTGAAAATGCAGTCTTTTTTCCAATTGATTGATGAGATCCGATGAAAAAAAGACAGCCTGAATCCATACTAAATATTTAAGGAGAATTGAAATCATTCAAAAATTTTAAATGAGCCGGTAAAGTATATAAAAAATTATCAAGATAAAATGGTTTTGCCTTTTTTGATTTTTCCGATAATAGGAAGAACGAACTATATGTGGAATTTGTTACTAATTAAAAACGAAATTCGATTTAGATCAATGAGAACCACTGAAAAACTTCATTTTTACTGAGGAATGTTTAAAAGTATTATGCCCTGAATTATCAGAATTTTCGCTCATAGAACCCAAAAGTATTTCTATTGTATTAATCATAATTATCTAAAGCTTGCATGATAACAAATTTTTCTTAAAAATTGATTGTGGTACGGAATAGAAACAGGCAATAATATATTCTTCAGGAAGTCTCAAACAAGTCAAATATTGTCTGTGATAGCGTCATATAATTGAAACCAATCAAAATTTGATTAAATTAGAATAGCGATATATATTCTAAACCACTTCAATTTTCATACATAACCCAGATTTGGTTGTCTGGGACACAATTATATTAAGGAATGATTTGTATTAAGCAAGTTGCATTAAGAATTTTGAAGCAAAACATATAAAGAGAGCATTTCCAGTCAAAATAGAACAGAGACAGACTCACAAACTTCAGTTTCCATAGAATTCATAAACTATTTCAGCCTATTACTTACCAATTCCATGAGAATGATACAACATCGATGTTATACCATCAAATCGGAATCCATCGAAACCGTATTCTTCAATCCACCACCGAAGATTCGAAATAAGAAAGCGAAGGGTTTCGATTCTGAAAATCATTAACTTCTTTAAGTTTCAGAGTTAGAAATTTTTCATTAACTCTCAATCCCAATTAAACTGTTAATATTTCTAAATCAATTCGAAATTTTAATTCAAAAAAGATTTTGAAAAAGACTTGAAAAACTTTCTGCGCGTAATTGAAAAGTCGTGAATCCCAAAGACTATGATATCCACGGTTATTGTCGTGGAAATAACTATTCTGAGTACCATCCCATTCATTCAATCCATCATCCACATTCTTTGAAGCATGCGAATGTACTACATCAAGCAAGATAAGGATACCTGCTTCGTGTGCTTTATCCACGAGATATTTCAAATCTTCTGGTGTCCCGAAACGACTGCAAAATATTATTTACTAAAGTTTTTGTATTTTTTTGCAGACAAATTTATGTCATAATATCAAAAAGCTCAACTGGAAAAATCTCTGTTTTCTCCCTCCCATTCTCTACATCTTAACTGAAATATAACCTCCCAGAAAGGTAATTAAATAACAAACCTTGATGGTGCGAAGAAACTAGTGACTTGATAACCAAAACTGGCATAGTAAACATGTTCCATAATGGCCATCAGTTGAATGGTGTTATAACCTGGAATAAATTACATATTAACTGCAACTGAGAAATATCCTCGGAAAAATTCCAGGTAAAATGGAAAAGAATAGTACCCTGTTTCTTGATTCTTGGAATGACATCATTCGCGAAATTCTTGTAAGTATTGACTTTGCCTTCACAACTAGATATCCCAACATGTGCTTCGTAAATCCGTAATGATTCTGGTTTTGATGGTCTTGGATGTTTAAAGTGATAACATTCCGATTCTGGTGGATTATAAAAGGGCTACAAAACAAAAGCAAAAAAATAAGTTCTCACAATACGGTTTGTTCGCTCGAAAGGACAAAAAAAAAAACTGGCAAAAATTTCTTGCTTAATTTTTTTGAACATTTAATTAAATGAATTATTAAATCACTTATCTTTATAAAATCAATAATGTAAATTTCTTGAATAAAACTATTTTCACTTGAAAAAAAAAAAATGAGAAAAAACAAGAGGATCGATAGTTTACCATATGATACACTGTTGTCTCTTTCGGCCGTGTCACATAGTGCGCCCAAGGTGATAGTTTAAAGCGAAATGCGTTATTCTTTTTCACCGCGACCTGAAAATAAGCAAAAAAAGATAACTTTTTAGTTTATGACTACTTAAATTTTCACTTCCAAATCATTTCATTCATTATAAATAATTTCGAAAATGAAATTAAAAATTATTACCAAACAAATTGACTATTCCATTAATTATATTTATTGATCTCAATTATGTTATCATCTCAATAACATCAGAAAGATACGATGAATCCTAGCACATCAATTTTGATAACAGAAGAAATACCTTGATTATCGATCCATGCTTAATCGGACAATTACCATCTTTATCAGCTGCAATAATCAATTCCCATTTACCATATTCCAGTTTTTTGTATGGATGAGATTCAGTGTTCCAATTGTCTGAAGCAAAAAAATAATTATATTTATTAAAATTGCCACTTTCAAATTGTTTCCTTTTGCTTAGTGCAATTTGTATCTTTTAGAAATAATAAACTTACTGAAATCTCCTACCAACGATAAGGCTTCTGCTCCAGGTGCCCATTCCAGACAACGAACTGAATTATCCTTCATAACAGAAACACCATATTCTCGATAAGCTGTTGTGAATGCTTCCCATCCACCACACTAAATATTGCTTTGATTCGTAAACATAAAATCAGTGCAATGAAAAGAAATAAGATTCTGCTAAAGTTTAAATCAGAGTTAAATCTAACAATGTATTTATTCTGATTCTTGCATATCAGTTCTTCCTATATTATGCTATTCATTAAATCAAAACAGTAATATATTTCAGAATGATTCGATATAATAATAGACTTTTAAGAATAATGATTATTAATTTTAAATATTTGTTCTAAACACTATAAAATTCCAACTTCTTCAATTTTTCTCGAATAATCAAGAAATTCTCCATATCTACGGCAAATTTCATTTTGATAATTCCACAAATAACCATCCAATTTTAGCAAATCATCAAGCCGAGGAGGTCTGTTACCATTGCCAATCATCGATAATCTTCTGCAAAAAACATTATCCACTATTTAATAACAATATGAAATTCATTCATTTCAAGTCATCAGATTTTAATCTAAAAAGACAACTTTCATTATCAAATTGAAGTAATAGAACTTAATAACTGAAATTCACAAACATCACAGATAAGCTTTTCACTTCTGATCAGAAATTTTTTCAGTGTTCTATTTCTTCAAAAAAAAAGAAAAATGTAATTCTTTGAAAATATGAAAGTAAAAAAAAAGAAAAAAGGAAAACTGAAATCAACTCTAATAAGAGAAATATCGATCTTTAGCAACTTATTCAAAGATGGAATAAAAGATTATGCTAATCTTGCAGAATGTCACACTGAGGAAGATTTCAGTGCAATAAGGAACCAAAAGTTATCTGGTGAAAGGATTACTTTCGTGGATGATACTTAAGCGAAAGATTACACTTTAAAGTTCGATTTATCTCATCTCATGGCATCACTTCCAATCTTTTCAATCTTCTTCTTGAATAATCAAGAAACATTCCATTCGTACGGTTGCTTATCAAAAATAGCCCACTTGATGCACACATTCAATGTCTACGCTTCATTCAAACAACAAGCCAGACATGACGTCTGGCTTGTTTCAATGAAGTTTGCGAATAAATTGAAGACATTTCGTCTCACAATTCCTCCATTCATCCGCTTTATCGATATAACTATTTCATTACACATCCCATCGATTCTGCGGGAAACGTCACTTTCGTATTGAATCAGAAACTGACAAGGAAACAGAAGCATAATCGGGATATTAAAGGCTAAGATTTGAATCATCAGGAAGCTTTGAAAAATTCTACATATGTGAAAAAGAGACAAGCAAATTTATGGGAAATCTTTAAAAATATTGAAAAAAAAAATGAGTCAAAATGAATTTTAATCTTTTGGAATAACTGACATACATACATACATAATATCATACATAAATGCATACATTACATACATATATACGCACATACATACATACATACACACATACACACATACATAAATACATATACAAACACATCATCTGTTGACTGATAGTTCTCGACGGATATGAAATTCAAAAAATAAATAAAAAGAAGAGATGAGAGATAGATATCTGTGGCTGTTTGTGTATATTTGCTTTAGAATCATGTGGTGTTAGATGGTTCTTTTGTGCATTTTGCAAATGAATTCATTTGGTCGAGATCGAGAATTGGTATAGAATATGATTGAAATAAAGCATCAAAATAGCAAAATTAAATAATTTTTCATCTTCTTTTCATTTTATAAAAATTATAAAGCGAAAACAACAATTAACATCAACGATTTTGCCTAGCATTTCTATTTGCTTCAATCAATACTGTCATTTTCACTACTTCTCGTCCATTATTTTTTTTTTTTATCTAGATTGATTATTCATTTGATTGACAAGTAAAGAAGAAAACTGAAGAAAAATGCAAAATATTTGAGAGAAAAGGTCGAATGAGAATTCTTAAAAATATCAACTTCTGTCAGCGTTCTTTCAGCTTTAACGTTATAACAGTGCTAAAAATGATCAAAAAAATAATCATATATAAAACAAATAAGAAATTTAGAAATATGTATAAATAAAACAAGTGAAATGATACTATATAATTATTTATTACCATATAAAATATAAATATAAGCAAATATAAGAGCTGAAAAATAAGTCGGATCATAATAAATATTGATAAATTCAATGATTTTTTTTTTTTCGCATTGTATTTTGAGAAAAACGATAATTTTTTCACTATTATTATCGACTCTTATATAAAAAGAAATATTACCATTGATTTGAGAAGATCGATTAGGAAATCCTAAGAAAGGTTTTAAAAAGGTTTTTTTTTTCCCCAAATATATATCTATCGTCTCCGTGACAATAGAAACTGGAACTAGGACTAGAATCATAAATATAAACTCATATTGGTTCGGATTATCACCAAATAGAATATTTTTTTTATTATTATCGACAAAGGATTATTTTAATTTCTTCCATATTTATTTCTGCTCATTTTTATCATTTTTCAATTGAAAGTGTTAAATTTAATTCCTTAGTTTCTTCGATTCTTTCTATCCGTTTATCTAGGATAGAGTTATGTTCTGCTTTTTTTTTTTTTTTTTTTCAAAAAGAAAATTCCAGTAATTATTAAGAGATTTGAGCTATATTTTGCTTTTTTTAAATCACAAAATGATAATTTAAAATATTAGCTGAAGTTATTTAGAGAAGCTGCTCAATTTTAAACAATCATTTCAGCTTAATGGAATAGATCGATAATGATTTATTACCGTACAAAGAGTCATTTTGCAGAACTAAATTACTATCAGTTTAACAAATGAAAACTCTCAACTGGCCTATATACCGTTTCATTTTAGCGATTGACTAATTAATCATTTCTTAAATTTCCTTCATTCGCTTTGAAATATTAAGAAGTAGAAATAGAATTGAAAAAAAAAATGGGCAGGAATTAATTTGAAATACTATATTCAAAACAAATAGAAGTATTAAATTTTAATTCGATAAGTTTCAGAATTTCAGGAGTAAAGAATGAGAAACAGATGATGATAGTGAAAAAATATGCTTGAATTTCATCCCTGTTTACCTGTTGAACAATTTAAATTTATAGCATTTCGAAAAAATTTCTCGATTGCATCGCAAAAAATACTATGAAAAATAGAAAGACATCTCATGATAATGCCAAAATGAGATAATTTTAAATTTCCTCCTTCCTATTTTCCATTTTAAGTCCAGAAAGAACAGATATAATATATGCTTAATATGTACTTTATTCTTTCTCTAATTTTTATTAGTATCCAGGTTGAATGAATTCCTGTCTGACTTATCTGATTGATTCTGACAGATTCTGATATTCTGATTCCGATACTTTACTTCATAACTTATTTTGAGCACCTGTTAATGCCTATTTGTACAATTACAACTAACACTATCTCTTAACGTTTGTTTCTTTAGTTATCAGTTTCGCAACAAAATCATTTGATGCATCGATGATTGAATAAAACTAAAATTTTAAAAATATTTTAATTTTCATCCTTTCATTGACTGCTATTGCTAGACAATTTTGAACAATGAATGAAATGAATAAAATATAGAAAGCTAAAGAAATTTTTCTCGTCACGAAAAAATAATAATATTAAAATGTTTAATATATCAAATTTATTGAAAAGTTCAATCATTCTGTTTTTATTTTTTTTTTTTAATTTTTTTTTCTTCGTAAAATTTCTATTAAGAAATCAATCGTTTGATTTAATAGCCGTATAAATAATCGTATAAAAGCATAAATAATGTTGATAATGCATTTTCAAAAATTTATTATATCTATTTAAATGATTTAATATAAAAGCTGAATAATGTAAAACTACTACGCAATGAGAAGACGTTAATTCAAAAGAATGTACCAGAAAAGGCGATAGGTTTATTCGTTTTTGTCAATCCATCCATCCTCAATTACATCTTACCCAAAAAATGGCAAACAAATAAATATTTTTTTATTAAATTGACTAATTATTTTATTTACCATTTTCTCATTAATCACTAAATTTTTCTTTTCTAAAATTTCCTGTTCAATTTTCCGATATAATTCCACTAAATAAATCATTCTATCGTATATATCACGTTTTTATCTCTGTATATCTTACTCTTATATATGTATACACCAATGTCTAATACATATCTCTACATGCATGTTCTATCAATTGCTTAAATAATTCTTGTTTTCTCATTAAGGTGCATTCTATCGAAAATTCCCATTGGGTTGTATGAAAGGAGAAGAGAGTACAGATGATAATACATTCTGATGGAATTTTAGAATGAAATAATGGTGACATTTTTAAAAGAATTGAAACTTCCATCCTTCTCCCTTTTCTGTTAAAAGTGATAGATCTTAAGGCTGCTAATGCCATAAAGTCTTTGAACAAAAACGAAATTATAATCGAAGTGATAACAGGTAAGAGTAATTATTAGCTATCAATTTGAACGAGATATAATGATCCTAGTTACTCCTACCGCGGCCGTATCTTTTATCTTCCTGTAGTTTTTGTTGTACTGACGGGGGAAAAATGTGCACATTCTGTTCCTTATTTTTTTTTTTTTAGTTTTAGCGGATTGTTTGAGATTTATCGCTTTCCTGTGATTCAATTAGTGAATTATGTTTCTTCTTTTCATGTTATAACGTTACTTAACAATTACTTTCCACGTAATAACATATGTTTCTTTTACGAAATGAAAGTTAGCATCATACCTCAAGCATATTTATAAGTTTTTTAAAAGTATATTAAAGACGTTGAAAGCACCGCAGTTGAAGATTATGCTTTGTTGTTCCTTTCTCTCTCTTCCCCTCTCTCTCTTCTTAAATATTGAGTTTAAATTTAAATATAAGTACAAGTTGAAATCCTCCGAAACATATATTTGACCTTACGCATGTTGATTGTTTATTTTGCTATGTTATAATTTTTGATCATATTCTTTGATTTTGGAAATTTGTAATTTGATATTAAATAATAAGGAGATACATTTTATGTGATCTTTATTGTTTTAAACAACTGATCATCTCCATTATAGTGATGCTACGTATTATGGTAAATTTTTTTCAAATTTTAGTCATAATTTTTAAAATTTATTGTTAATCATAACATGTTGCTAACAAATGCGCAATTTATTATATTTCCAAAATACAAAGCATAGTAGTTGAGATCGTAGCTGTTGCTTCAGGTAAAATTTCCTGTTTCACAGGATTTTCAGTCGAAGATATCAGCGTTATTTTTTTCTTTCGAATATTGTATAGTTTAAAACCGTTATACTTTATGGTTCGATTAATTGTCGGTATTTGATGAATATATTTTTATATTTTAAGCCAATGTCATAAAATTTTATATCTTTTTCCAGAACGAAAAAATGTTTTTCATAAATGTGAAAAAATCAGATGAATTTCTCAACTATCATTTAAATTATTATTTCTCCACAGATAGTTTTCTTAGAATAAGCAGATATGAAACTGCATTTAAAGAAATGTTAATGCAATGGTAGTCTGTAAAGTGCTTATCAACCTGTACACATAATACACTATTCTTGTGAGACAGAAAATAAAATAAGCAAAGAATGCATTTAATGATTTCATTTATCAAACGAAGATAAATCGAATATATATCACATTACTCATTTGAAATTCTTATTTCATGACATTTAAACTGATTGATTTGTATTTCTAGGATCAATGTCATACTTTTTTGTATGTTGCAGTTGTTGAATAGGACTTACTGAATGATTATTAAGAATTCTTCAGTCTAAAACAAGTATCAGTATTCCAGAAAATCTTAAATACTGCATATCTTTCTCGAATATTTTGAGATATATTTCACAGTTATGACAGTTAAGAGATAGTCTTCTTGTTTGTATTATATTTTGCGAATTGTTTATTGGTTAACTTTTAGCATTTTTAATACTTATATTTCAGATTAACAACATTATGTTTTTATCAGATTATTTACGACTTTGCAACCATTAATCGTTAATGTTGTAAAACAGAATGGCGATAAAATGTTCGTGTTTGTCAATGAAGCAGCTACTCTTGATTCTTGTAATGGCAACTTGTTTTTATTTGATCATTGATAAATCAGTCATGCCATCAAGGTTTGTTGTCATATTATTTCCAGTAGCAAAATGGTTTATGCGATTGTATCGGTTCTGATTATATATATATATAT
>JAOVVO010000675.1:0-44615 GCA_028564675.1 Onchocerca lupi | reverse complement strand
AATCACTGTGGGACAAACATTGTTGCTCAAAAAAACTTCTTTAAACAGGTAAATATTCACGTAACCTGCTTTAGACAAACTTTTGGTATGCTTTTGACTACCTTTTTTGCACAACTTTTCACGTAGTCCTGCTTCAGACAACTGTTTGCAAGCAGACTTTCGATTACCTTTTCAAATAACTTTTTCGCCTTTTTAGATAACTTTTCTCATAAACTTACTTCAGGCAAACTTTTGAGTGCTTTTCTGTATAATTTTTTACGTAGTCTTACTTCAAGCAACTTTTTGCAAGCAAAGTTTTGTTACCCTTTTAAGTAACTTTTTTATGCAAGCCTACTTCAGGAAGCTGAAGAATGTCCTCGGATAATTTGAGATGAAGAATTTTCTCGAATGTATGTTGTACGCAAATTTTAGCAGGTTATATGCAAATTTTTGTAAGTATAAAGTGCAGCCTTTTTCCTACAAAGTTATTGGTTGCTTTTGTACTTAACGTGCAGTGTACTCTTGGTTGTTTCTTTTATACAAGTGTAACGTAGGTTCCAGGGTTAAGACGAATTCAGTGTTGCGGTTGGAGGATTGTGTAATTCAAGGATTATTCGAAGCTTTTTCTGCAATTTCTTGCTGATCTTACCTCTAATTTCGCCATTTCATCTACAAAATGTATACGGAAATCAAGGAAATGGTGAATTTCTTGGCTATTTACATGTATCATCGTATTCTAAGACGTCGGGTAAATATCTTTTATGCATGATGAAATTAATATTAACAATCTTACAAGAATTTTATTTTTCCAGAAAGAAAGAGAATATTCTGAATTATCAACCAAATCTTCTTTCTTATGATAATGAATACTCTTTTTTCTTCCAGATCTCCTTGTGCATGACAAGTTACGCGAATCATCTGTTAACACTATTTTATCAAAATTGGCGCCCTCATGACCCAGTATATGGTAATGAATATATCAGCAAAATCTTAACAATAATTGTTGCTATTAAAGGGATTATTGAAAGGAGGAAAAGGAAATTAGTTAAATAACTTCGATGCCACGGACTGAGATTCGAATCTGCAGAATTTTAACACAGTTTGAACAGTTTAACACTGTGCAAGCTCAATACAACAGGTGTTGAATAAAATTACCGGAAATCCCCAAGATATTGTTTGTTTCTCGATTGCAGATTTGAATAATAAGAAGGATCGATCCCGAAGCATCTCAAATACCATTTCATCCCCTGTCTTTCAAGAATCTATAAAAATATCTTGATTTATAGCGCAAAATGAACGTGTTGTAGCAGTTAGAACATACGACAATTTGGATAATATGCTTCATGTGGTCGCGACAAATCTGTGCATCAATATCGCTGACCTTCTCGATTGCTTTCCATGTTTGCGCATTATCGGGACTTTATTTCCCAAAACTTCATTCAAATTATGTTAAAAAATTCCATAAAATAAATTTATGTTTTGCAATCATTTCTTCAGCAAACATTGTTGTATATTGCAATCCCGGTGAAGTAACTTGCCGCATCTCGGGATATTCATCACTTATAATCATTTGGCGTGGCGAAGTTAACGAAGACCGATATTACGTTCCAACTCCCATTGGTGCTGCAAGATATTACGATGGAAATATACTCAATATATTAAATTCCATGCAGGAGCCATCCGGTGAGCTTATTTTTGATTGTATCCTAATATTTTCCAATTTATTCCTTGGTATCGTAATCATAAACGGTTATTCCTACTTTTGCCGTTACACAACATGAGAAATTTTCACTCAGTCCTCTTAAAATTTAACATTTTCGCATTTTAATTCATTTTTTGAACTAACTTGTCATCGTAAGATATTTAAATTTTAAAATAGCACTGTTTCATCGTGAATCTTATGAGAATAGAATATACAGTTGTGGAGCAAAGATTACCAGTCGATAATTCGTATAATCGTAACTTGGAAGTGAATCCGGAACGTTGCATTCCACTCTATTTGGTTAGCTCTGTTGAGATACCCATTTACGACTTGGTTGTTAGTGGTATTGTCGACATATTCAGGGTATAGTTTTTATAGTATGTAACTCAAATACAATCTTTTTTCTTTTAAATATCTTGAAATCACAAGTGCTATGTACAGATTCCACCAGTTCTGTTTCGCTTTAATTCATCGTACACTGATGCCTTCATGACGCGAACTTTTGCTAGTACACGTTTCGGTATGTACCGTCCAGGACTGGATCCCGAAGGTATGCATCAAATTCACTTTAATGTAACATATCTGGCCATAGTGCACCAAAATGTATTAGGTAAAGCTATTGCTGCCCTGCTACTCGGTAGATTATTATAATTAATTAATGAAATATGGATACGGAAAAAGAACCATGTTATATTCCACACTGTGTTGTGAATTTTGTGAAAAGATTCAATATTTGGAATTTACACGTCATGAAGTTTTATTTGTCATTCCTTGAAACAATCTGTGCTATTTAAATCATTCTAAATTCATTTTCTAAAGTATTTTTTTAACTTATTTGAAATTTCAGATAATTTTTCAATGACTCTTCAGCTTACGAATTCGGAAAGTGAACATTGTAAGTATAACGGTTGCAGAGATTTGTCACCGTTTTGTTACTCATTAAACGAAAGTATTGCAGAAGACAGACATGATGACATATTATAATGACAATTTTGTGATAATTTTACTGATAATTTTCTCAAACTACAAATTTTATGTAATGATTAAGGGTATTAATACTGGCTGCTTTTTAAATGTTGAAACATACGGATGGATATCCTCGCATATCCAGAAGACCGAGGAGTGCATAAAAATTAAAGACTGAAATCAACTAACTGGTTTATTTCTGGATTATACTTTAGTAATTCATAACTGGAAGCCCAACGCTTCATGGCTGAAAGCTTCATGTTCATTAATGGAGACCTTATAATTCGTAACTGGAAATCTTTTATTACACAAATGAAAGTTCCGCATTTCGTAATCGGAAGCCCCATATTTCATAAATAGAGAACTGTGTTTTGTAAATGGAACTTGTATGCTTCGTAAACTGAAATTCTCACACGTGTATCATGTAACAATGATAATCGGTTGCTGCGTGCGTGGAAGTTAATTCTTTCAAAAAAAAAAAAAAAAAATTGTGACATTTTTAGATGACGTAAGTGCTTTGGATGATCAGGACACTATCACGATACTCTCCGCATCAACTTTCCCAAATACAGTTAGCAGCCACGATCCAGCGGTATGTTTCAGTGCTAGAACTTTCATCTCTCGTGTTATCAGACTTTGTTTTCATACGATGATGGAAGAATGAAAAAAGATTTGAAGTATCAAACGCAATTATTATTACTCATTACTTTCGCACTTCTTTTTCTTAGTATCCGGTGACAGACTTCACAAATCTATCTTCTGTGACATATAGCAAATTAGATCATTCTGACCCAAGTTCTGGTACTGATAACTCGTCGCTATCCATGTTTCCAAATCCATCGCGCAGCTTCACTACACCTGATCAATTTGCTGCCAACGTTCCGTCGGCATCAACAACTGAATCGACAAATCATTCTTTTCAATCGGATAATGTCTCTTCCACGGGCAATGTTAAATCGGTAATCGGTGTACTTCAAGAATTCAGTAATAAACGTTTCTTGCAGAATTGGAAAAAAATGCCTCAAAATTTAAAGAAAAAGATTTTTTTGTTGTGGATAGTTGCTTTTGAAGGCATTAAGTTAGGAAACTACAAGTTCAACCAATACTTTTTTAATCATCTGAAAAATTCCTTTTTATGTATGCTCATATCTCAATTGAAACCACTTAACAGCATGTTGAAAGTGTCGAATATCCAATGTACAATGAATTTGGCCAACCTGATTATATCTGGTCCTATACAGCTTCTGTAAATAATAACACATCAGCTGCATTTATAAATGGTGAGAAAATAAAAAGTCAATATAAAAATTAAGGAGAAGAGCACGAAATTATGTGATTATTTCAAAACGTTTAAGATTTTCCTTTGAACAAGAACAGAAAAAATTGTCCTGAATTATGATCTACAAAGCAATGATTATTTCGTTTTCTCCTCAAGCTATGTTTATTTATTTTCATGACTGATTTATTTGAAACCTAAAGCAATAGCATGAAAGATTTCACTTAAATCAATAAAATGACGAATGTTTTTCTGATCTTTTCGGCAAATTACAGATTACGATAGATGGAAACCTATTTCACCACCAGATAATAGCAACTCAACTGGACCTCAGTTCGAGAATAACTACAACAGCTACATCTTCGCCTCACCATTCTTTGCAGCTCATAATGAGTCGAATCTGATGCAACCATATGAAAATGTAAGTTTTACAGCTTTGTTTTATTGTGATGATTGACTTTTTCATTGCTCAAAATCGAAATGAGAGGAATTACGTTGACTTGTAAGAACCAGGTATCTATGAAGCAAATATTATAATTTCTCTGCTTGTTCAGTCATTCTTTACCATTCTCCCTCGATTCACGAATTTCATGGATCTCCATGCGAAGTGAAATCTTAATTACCATCGAAAGCATAACCGTCAAGTGAATCGGGTCATTAGAAATATTTTAACAAGGGCTTTGTGGTCTGTTCTTTTCGGCAAGTCGATATTTGATTATTAGCAGAATGTTTTAAGCTTAAAATATCACGACAATGAACTTGTTTTCACGCAATTTCTGAACTTTTGGCATATTAACTCTAATCTGTTCGGTGTTTATAGCCATGCAATCTGGTTGTGAACGGCGTCCTGAACAACCTCAGCAACTTTTCGTTCTTGGATACGTCGCCAAATCTATTTCCAACACAGGCACCGCCACAAACAGTGACACTGCAGGTATCACTACCGCAAATATTTTCGCAACAGATTTCATTTTTATCCGATGCCATCGCTACAAATGTTTTCACTTTAGATAACGCCACCACAAGTGTTGCTACCACAGTTACAACAATCACAAATATTACTGCCACATATGCCATCGCCGCAGATACTGCATCCTCAGGTGCTATCATCACAGGCATTGCCGCCACAGGTGATGTCGCCGCGAGCATTTCTTCAGCAGACATTGTCGACACAGATGTTACCACTGCAGATTATGTCGCCGCAAACGTTACCATCACGGATTTATCTGCCGCACGCACTGCCATCACAGATTCTGCAGGCGCAGGTACAGCCGTTACAAGTTCCTCAGTCGCAAGTGATACTGCCACAGGTTTCGCAGCCGCAAATGCTGCTACCACAAATTCCGCAGCCGCACGTATTGCCGCCACAGAATTTGCATGTGCAGGTATTGTTGCCACAGGATCCGCAGCCGCGGATGTTAGTTACTACCGCTACAGAATCTGCAGCCAAAAGTCCTGCCGTCACAAATTCCGCAGGCGCAATCGACGTCGATAAAGGTACCGCCGTTATGGAATCTTATAGCCGAATAAAACATAGGAAGAAATAGGTTCTGAAAAAATCAAGCAAGATCAGAAACTGTATTATAAAGTTAAAAGTGACAATTCTTTATTATGGAAGTATTGAAGTTTTATCATCAAATCATGAAGAAAAAAAGTTTTTGGATTAAAATAAAATAAATACATGTAAAAAAATTTCTGGATTGAAAAGGGAAGTGAAATGATTAGGAATGGAAAAATTTCTAAATTAAAATATGATAACAAAGTGTGTAAATACGACAAAATTTCTGAAGTCAAATGAAGTAAAAAATATGGAAAATATAAAGAAGGAAATATGGTCCTACTATCTTGTGGAACTTTTTCATCTTATTTCAAAAAAATTTCTTTTATGTTATCCCCGTTGCTTGGGAGTATTTCAGTTTCATTATTTATATGGAATTCTTTATTTCATCCTATTTCAGAAGTATTTTTATGATATTTTTCTTGTTCATTGATTTTTTTGTTTAACATGTCTCCTCGCCTTATCATACCCAAACTTGTTATGGAAATCTTTTTCTGGCCTCCTTTGAAAATATTTTATTGCTTATGTCCGGCAGACTCTGTCGAAAGTTTGCTTGCTATATGACTATGACTGAAGAAAATTATGTTCCTATTCAATGTGTAATGTATAAATGAATTAATATTAGGAAAAATATTGGAAGTTTAGTAACAGATATTAAATATATCGAACAGTAACAAAGTTAATTGCAAATGACATATCGTAAAGTTTTGAAACAGATCGAAGAATGAATATAGCTGAAATCAAACGGTAATAGAAATCACCAGATAGTTTGGATAAAACATGATGTGAATAGAAAGATAAGATGCGAATTACAATAATCGATAAGCAAGTTTTACCGACTTAAAGTCATTGAAAAATCCATTACAATCTGTAGAAAAAGTAATCGCATAAGACAGCTTCCATGTGTCATGCAGTCTGTAAAGGAATATAAAACCGAAAAGTTACGATCAACAAATACAGTTATCTTCTTTCTAATTCTCATCATTCTCTGTATTCATTTAAATCGTAAAAATACTGTAGGAATCAGATATTATGGAATGCTTCTCTTCATTTTTATTCCGAAGAAACTCGTATCATTATTGATTTCACGATGATGGAATTATTTTATTCACAAGGATTTCATCTTAAGAGACTTCATTTGCCACTTTCTTTTTTGTGGTTAATGTGCTTTGTAGATTTTCCTAAAAACTAATGCTTCTATTGAGATAATATCGGAAAAGTATGAATACAATACTGTGCAGTGATTAATAGAATAGTTGCTCTGGCAAAAATTTAAAGTTGCAAACAATTTCGGACATCGAAAATGACATCAATCCCTGTAACGATTCAAATTAATAACATTGATCGCAAGCATTTCTTGAAGAGTTATAAATTGCAATGATTATGAACTGCCTCAAAAACTTCCCGATTCATTCATGACCAAAATTTATAACCATTTGTAAATTATGCATCAATCACTTGATTCGTCATCTCTGTTCATCCGATTGTCCATTTTCCTGTCCCATAGCCAATCAGTTGGTTTAGATAATTTTGCTACAAATATATTCATTTTAAGGTAAAAAATAGCTTAATGAAATGGACTTAAAATCAACGAACATTTTTAGACTCACTTGGATGACGTCTCAGCAGCAAATAATTCATATCAGTTTGTCAACAAAACCGTAAATTGCTTTATTAACATTCCGGTTCAGTTATTGAAAATTAATTTAATATGATGTAATAGAGTACGAAACTGAAATCAAATTTAACTAAAGGTCATTTCAAGTTTTAAGAGTAAGACAGTTTTTTTTCCAGGCTTTGCTTATCGATGAGTATATTTTGAAGATCATTCTCATATCCTGATTTGAAACTTTTTTCCACATCCAAAAAGATCAGCCCGAATCTGTCCTATGAAATCGTAAACTTGGTAAAAGCCGACATTGATTGTTCAAATTTTTCCATAAATATCTGCTTATCAATGGATAAATATATACCAATCTACAAAAAGTTCACCATCTACTGCAGCAAATATCTAAAAAAATAACCGAATGGCTGATATCATCTGGAATGAAATCAGTTATTGATTCAATCCTCCGGAATGAATATTTAAGGTCAAGATTTTATCTCATTTCTCATTATTGGGTACTGGCAAACTGGTGGTTGGTTTTTGTGTTGCGAAAAATCTAAATGTTACATCAATTTCTACAAAAACGGGAATATTTTTACTTTTTCAACTTTGCAGCTTTCATTCATTCATAGTTTAAATACAGAAAGCCTAAAAAAAATGTTCGAATATTGAAAAATTATTGAAAAAAAAAAAGAGATATTTTGAGGCAAATTTGAAAAACCCAATTTTAATGGTCAACAGATGGCATAGAATAGAAGAAAACAAACACTTTTTTTTCGAAACTTCACTGAAACTTCGGGAATACTTTTTCGAAATGTCATCGAAACTTTCGAAATATTCCATTCAAAAACTAACTATCCGGAATTTCACTTCAAAATCTGAAAATATTTCATATTTTTGGTTTTTCTTGCATATAATTTAGGCTTGAGATATAGATTTGCATATAGAGTGTTAAATTGAAATTTCAAAATTTCGAAAACGCGCCTTTCCATTCATTTTTTTGCTTTTGTTTCTAAAGGTGGGGTCGCGGTATTTGTGTGAATGGGGGTTGTCGGATGCCATGAGGTAACATTGCATCGTTAGAATTTGAGAAAATTGTGAGAAAGTAATATTTCGTTGTTGAAATGAAGTTTGAAAGTAAGAAAAGGTGGATTATGATAATAAGATTTCGTGAATACAATAGTATCGGGTTCGAAAAATCATAGGGTGATCAAAAGGTACTGAATTGTTGGAAACTTATCCATTCGATTACAATTAGGAGTGAAGTTTTAATTCTTGCTGTTTGAATAAGTATTCATTCGACACTTAAAAACATTTTGAGTCCAACTACTACCAAGACGGTAAGTAAATATGGCAAACATCAAGTTTTAGTTTTGGATACATCACGCCATAAGTAAATTAGTTCTTTTTTTTTCTTCGAATAAGTCAGTTAATGATTTTAAAGATTCTCATATTTTCCGACTTGTTAATGATTTTAAAGATTCTCATATTTTCCGACTAAATTTATTTGGTCAAATAATGATAGGTTTATGAACTACTATTAAATAATGATGGGTTTATGAACTACTATTGTATTGTCGAGATGTTGCGTTTTAGGTAAGAGATGAAAAATCTCGGCAATATTGACATTAACATTACCATTAAAAGAATTACACCAAGAGCACTAGCAATAAATAATTTAATGTTTAATATTTATGTTCTCATTTAGGGAATATAAATTTCAAAGCGAATTTTTTAAATGACCCAATAATTGCGCTCGAATTGGAACAATCCAAAAGTTTTTGTTTTTAAAGAAATGATCATGAGTAGAGGTTATCTGATAAATCTGAAAATCTTTGTAAAATTGGGAAAAATAGTCAGTGTTCATTTAATACTTCGCTCAAATTATATTATTACAGCTGAATCAGCCACACGGAGCGTTTTTGTTCTTAAATTTTTTTTTTTCTTGTAATTTGCTTTGTAGTTTGGTTGGATTGGAAACTGATTCTTGCTATTGTGATCAGCAATAAGTGAGAAGGGGTTTTTTGTATTTGTGTGACAGAGATGAATGCTGACGAGAAAGGTTTTATTGATTGATGAAAAGTAATTTTTCGTAACGAACAATTATTAGTGAACATCCAGACAAATTGATCACTGGGTTATTCTTTCCTTTGTCGATAATAGAAAAGAATACTATTCAAGTGAGTTGTTGGATTCTTGCTACTGTTGCGTCGCTTTGAATCGTCGAACTGGAGACCTTGGGACTCCGAACTGTTGCTGTTTCTGCGTCGATCTTTATCGTTTATTTGTGAATTGAAGCGTTTTGGTGACAAACATGCATGTTGTCCCTTTGAAACTATGTCACACCAGTTGACCTTTAATATTTCTTATTTACAATAATTGTTATGGTAGTATTTAACATCATTCATTTTTGCCAAAATCTAATATGTTTAATTTCACGGTACTTCGTGGATGTACAATATTTTTTGTTGTTCTATTGTTTGTGTAGATATAGAGATTGTTGTTGATGTGAAAAGCAAACGGTTTATCAGTTCTTCATTTAGATTTCTGCTGTGAAATCCATGTTCATATTTGAATTTTCACTGCGTATTCGATGGAGAATATCTTCATTCATATGCAATTTATATTTCTTCCATAACTTTTTTGGAGATGAAGGAGAGAAGGTGGTCAATATGATTGCAGAGCACGAATTTGATTTGGATGTGATGTTGCATGCGTCATTAATGCATACATTCCAGTGTTGGTTGTTCTCCAATAAATTTAAAGTTTGACGTGCAGTGCGGAAAGTAGCATTTGTAACACCGTTGAAAATTTTTTATTGCTTGAAGGAAGTTGGACCGGGTACATTTACTAACAACATGCGAAGGAAGAAGCATTCGTCTTGATTAGGGGCACGGTGTACAGTCTGCCTATCTTTGAATATTCTAGGTTTTCCGTCAACTGGTTCTCCTCGTTTGCGTCGTTCAAATGATTTTCTACACGCATTCCATGTGTAATACGTAAGCACTCCCGAATACAACAGTATTTTCGCAAATGCGTCTTTTGCCATAATGTGAAGAAAGCAGTTAACGTTGTAGTCGGTGGATTCGGGGCTATTTGTTGCATATTTGCAGCTGTGAAATAAACACGTTGCCCATTTTCTAGACATGTGATGTCATGCCTATCCATCGGCGATTGCCCAGGAAGTAAGAGATTTTGTATATCATCCCAAGCTGGATTGCATGTGAATGTAATGAATAGGTTTAGACACCCGTAGTGGTGAACATATGCAATTGCATTTTGAGCTTACTCATGCATGTGACGTGGACTACCTGTATATGAAGATGGCAAAATCGTTAGTCTTCCACTGTTGTATTATCGTCATTTATAACTGCATCTCGTAAATGAATGTATTTACAGAGCGAAGCTTGGTCTAATTCAAGCGAATGAAAATCATAACGTTTGATACTCATATTATATATTATTATATTACATTAGTTTGATATTATATATCATTATATTATTATATTCGTTTGATATTCTGTTTCGATTTTTGGATACATGTCTACGATACATTGGTGAAACAACTGATGGCATTTCAGAATGTGATTGTCTTCATTCTCCTAATCATCAATCAGCATGAATTATTACGCTGCATTTCTTATTTGTTTCTTCGCCACTGATCGGATTTATCATCTTGTTGAAGTGATATCCATCGGTACCATCCCAAAAAATGACTGTATATTGCAGAGCATCGTAGCATCGATGAGTTTCTGCAATTTTTGTCAATTGATCGTTATTCCGGTGAAGAACAATATCTCTAGGTTGGAATTGATCTCCGCCTATAATAACTGCCACTTCGTCTATAGTTGGAGCATTGAATCTTCGCACATGTTCTCCGCAGGCGTTTTGCCAGCATAAATAACAATCTTGTGTATATAGATGGCATCATATCAATTGCTGTTTTGTACAAACACACTAAATTCGTGAAGTTGTTGCTATTGGGAAACGACGGATCTTTCTATGTCGAAATACCGCAGCGTGCATTCAATTCATCATTGCTATCACCGATGAAATACATTTGTAGAAATTTATGCTGACCACCTGGCAACAGAAGCAGAGAGCCGGCTTTGTGATGAATTTTTCCTTTCATTTCTGTTGCTATGATTTCTGCGCCGAATGACGTCATTTGGAAGCACGAGTTGTATTTCCTAATTTTAGATAGGAAACGCTTTAATTCGGCGGTATTCCGGCAAGCAAAGTTTTTAATGGCTCTGACGATTCTTCAAGTTGAGGTAGTTTAATTTTTCCAACGGCGCGATACATTCCTTTCTTTTCTCCATTAAATTTCAGAGTCTTGCAGTAAGGATGTATCTCAGTTATATTGCCAATGGAAACATGCAGACTCAAACTACAATCATCAGCTGGGTTATACCGGAATGCAAGACGATTATAACTGCGTGATTGCTGAGCCACGAGTCGTGTTTGACGTTCATCTCCTGTTTCTCATTGACGTCTTTCAGTTACTCTCAGCCTGTCGCGTTTTGTTCTGCTTAGAACGAAGCAGATCTGAAGCTGCAGAACACGATTGACGAGCTCGCAATCGTACATCTCCAAGTCTGGCTGCATGTCGTTCTGCTCGCATTTGAGCTATTCTTTGTCTTGTTCGCCCGTTTGCTTATGCCCCTTCTTCCTTAGTTTGATTTGCTATTTATCATCGCCGTGTTTCGAATGTGCGAGTATGATGATCCAAGTTTAATCTTCTGCGAGGAATTATTTGAATGAACGCTGAAGCAGATAGATTGCACCCCAAATACTCTCAAAATTGATTTTTAACTGAGCTTGAAGTTGAATTCGAAACTGTTTAATTGAATTGTTGGACTGTTGCTACTGCAAAAAATTACATATGATATTAAAAGATACTAACAGTCGTAAATGTTCGTCGGTTCAAAACTTTAAATCTCCGAAAGTTTTTAATAGAAGTTGAATTCGACATTCTCAATTGAATTGTGGACTTTTGCAACTGTTGGGGAATTTTTGTGATCGATTTGTAATTTGGACTGGAGTTCTTGATGTGGTGATTCCACTAGGTCAACAATAGCCTTTATTTGATTTATACGATATTATAAATGATATCGCATGTTACAATAGTGAACAATAAAGATGAACAATACACAATGAACAGTTATAAATGCCTTTGTTGAATTGTTGCTCGTGTTAATCGGGGTTGTCGATTCCTTGGTGTTGAGCGTTGATTCCCTCTTTATCGAATTGTCGCGTAGTCGATTTTATGCGGAGAGTTGCAGAAAAACTATTACTCTGGAAAACTGAACTTGTAGCCAAAGAAATGTCTAAAAATGATCCTTCTCCAAAATCCGAACCTTATATATTCTTTCGTGGCCCCTCCCTCTTTCCTGATCTACGATTCGTTGCCTCATGATTGGTCGATCTCGCTTTATTTACTTTTGATCAGAGCTTTTGGCGTTAAACATGTTTGTCTTTTGATCCTCTCCCTTTTGGTGGTAAACATGTTTATCATTTTGGCGGTTCTTTCCAAATTATCGTCGCGCTTCTTGACCTCAAACTTGGGAAAGTAAACCATCTTTCGGAATTTTCCGACAGCTGCTGCAAAAAATTATATATGTTATTAAAAGATACTAACAGTCGTAAATGTTCGTTTGTTCAAAATCTTAAGTCTTCGAAAGTTTTTATTTATTGCTTTGAATCAGAATGTTACATTTAGATATGCGCGTACTTTATCGAGCTTACTGAGCGTTACATACTGAAGGTCACGTCCACTTTGCAAAAAGTAAGCGTGGTTAATAGATTCAGTCTGCTCCCTTAACTTTATTTGTCGCAAATGTGACAGGTAAAACAAAGGTAAATATATCTATACAAAACTATGCGCCTACTCGAGTCTAACATCGTGTCAAAATTTCAAATCAATGGGTAAAAACTTGAAACGTTGTGTCAAAATGAACAACGAAATTTACGAGAAAGAGGCAAACACGATCTAATATTTGAAGTCAGAAAAGTAATCCATAATTGCTTGAAGGAAATATTTCATTATACACTTTCATGACATCGACATTTCTGAAACGTAACTAAATTTCCCACAAATCAAAAAATAGATGAACTATATTCCTCACAAAGCAAAGAGCAAACGAAAAGCTTGAATTACTGGCCTTATTTATTTAAAAATACTCACCTGTTCGAATGTAACATGGTATGAAAATTTCAAATCAATCGATAAAGAACTTGGAACTTGCAGGAAGTAGCCGCAGTCTATGCGAAAGTAGGCGTAGTGAACAAGTTCTGTCCGCTTATGAAGGCGCGGTGCGGGGCGGAGTCAAAACCCCCTTACTTTTAGCTGTCACGGACGTGATACGTGAAAAAAGTGTGTTTATATAAAACACGTGCCTATTCGAATGCGAGGTTGTGTCAAAATTTGAAAGCAATCGGTGGGGAACTTGCAACATTTTGTAAAGAGCCACCACAAGGAGCATTTAATTATAAAAACTCTCATGAAGATTACTATAATTCTCCAAATTTCAGTAATAATATTTTATTTAAAGCAAACTGGTGATAAAATATTCACCATCGTTTTTATCAATAGTTGATTTAGCGAAAATGTATCCAACAGGGATAATTCAGTATGAATTTTTGTTGTCGATTGCATAAATGCATAATTAGTCTTCTTAATTTTTTTTCTCTTTAAAAAAAGAGGGGTAATTAAAAAGTTGACTTGCATTGAAATGATTAGAAGCGTGACAAAAACTGCAGTGAAAAATTTTAATTGGGCACATCATCATGATACAATTTTTCAGTATTCATATCACAGAGTATTATTAAAAAAAAAAAAAAAAAAAAACGGTTCACCTTTAAAATTTCATTAGAATATGTTAAATTATGTCAAACTTTTGAAGCAAAAAATAAAAATTCCTAATGAATAAATCGCAGAACAGTTTTTGACAATAATTAAAAAAAAATTTGCATAACTCTCGAAGATTTTTTTCCTTTTTTTTTTCAACAACGATTGAAATCCTAAAAATATAAAAAAGTTTCACTTTTCTCGGTGATACGGAGGTGATGATGATGAAATAAATTTTAATGCACTGATGAATTGTTAGTATATGTGGGGATCTTCATGCCAATGACGTAGCGTTCGATCATTTGTTGCAGGAATATAGCTATATCGATTATAATTACTGCTAGTTGATCCAGGTGTTGTTATAGCGGCTAAAACAAAAAGCAATCATTATAACATATCATTACATGCTACAAAATATAAACATTAAAAAAAAAACTTCAACTTTCAGTGAAAGTGTAAACTTTTGTCATTTTGTAAGGTGGAATGAAATTTATACCCGTATATTTTCTATATTGTGGTGCAAACGGATCACGTGTAATTGAAGGTGCAAGATGAGATGATGGATATACACCATAAACTTTATCCGCAAAACCGTATCTGAAATAACTTGTGCTCAATTAAGTCTTAATTTTTACAGAAAACGATTGTCTAAACCCATCTGAAGTAATTGCTTTCTTCATGCAAAAAAAGATACCTCGGTGAAGCCGATGATGGAAAGTTGACGTAATCAAAATGTGCATAATTACTGGATATTTGCTGAGAAGCTGCCGGCACGCTATCTTTACTTTTTCGGAAAAGTGATTTGATTTTATCAATGGGTGATGACGGTCTTTTAAAATCTGTTTCCATACTGAAATATAATTTTTAATTTGAAAAACAAGAAAAAAATTTCCATTTCATTGAAATATGATGAAAAAAAAAAAAAAAAAAAAACGACTGACCCTCCAATTGTAAGTTTACCATCTGGCCCAAGACGCATTTCTGTTGTTCTTCGTCGTCCAAGAGTCAGAAAAAGTGAACGTTTCTTAGCTACTTTTGATGGCTCATCTTTCGAAACTTTACCTGAAATATTGTACTCAACTTAATTCGAAAAAGTTAATTAAAGTGTGGTTCGAAGATTGAAATCAGTCAACTAAAACAGTTATTTCAAAACATGTTTTCATCAAAAATTCTAATAATCGATTAATGATATGCGATATCACCAAACATCACCAAAGCTCAGATCTTTTGTTGATGGCAAAATAATTATGATAGGTGACCATAGATAAATCCTGCAGATGAAATACTATTTGCTCTACGCTGGCACATTTTTCTGTTGTTAAATGTCGGTTAATGTAGTCGAAAAAATGCTTCATCCTATACAACCTGCCTCACACTTTTTCAGATTCCGAAATTTGCAGACACATATCCAGAGCGTGATTCCAGCAATTATTAATCAATCTAGTTTACTTAACCATGACTTATCTACTGAAACAGGTAAATACTACATAATACAAACGTTGCACGGAACACCTAAAATACTGCCTAAAAACATATCAATGCTAATTTATTTTAACGAAATTTAAGAAGAATATATAATTCAACAGCCGATAATTTCAAAAAAAAAAAAAAAAAAAAAAAAAAAAAAAAAAACATACCAGAAGTTGCAGATGTTTGATCTTTCCCTGTACCTATACCTTGACCGTTTCCGGTTGACGATATTTCGGTTGATACACGGTTCTCATTTTCAGTATCCTAGAAATTTTAGCAAAACATATAATTCGTCTATTTCATTCAAAAATTTCAATATATATATATATATATATATACTAGCATTGGTATGCATATAGATTTGAGAAATGCATAGAGAATGACAAAACAGTTATAACATATTGACCAGGTTAATCATACTTTTGCACTCAAATATAAAAAAAAGAAAAATAATAATATAAGAAAATACAAATTAGCACACAAATTCGATCATTGATTAAGTCAAGCCGAAAAAAACTATGAAAAAATTTATTATGGTAAATAATATATTTTAATCTGATCATACCAAGAATTTCTGGAAATTATAGAAATATTTGAAAGCAAGTCTTGGTTTTTAGATCTCTTAAATCTCGCCTCTAAATTAAGCTTCGTTTGTATATTGAATGAAGACGTGGAAATCAAAATAATGATAAGATTATGGGATGCTTTCTGTAATCAATAATAGCTAACAATTTATACTACAGATAATCTGATTTCTCGAACGTTGATAAACAAACCCTGAATCCCGCCTTACTCCTAATTTTGATGCCAATGATATGTTGAAGCTTTAATTTTAACAACTAATGTGAAGATTCTAATTGGATGTTTGAAATGATTATCATTTTTTTTCGACGATTTTTTCAAATGAAAGTTACATTTGTTATACTTTATGAAAAAATAATTCGCGCTATCATAGAATAGAAATGCATAACATCACAATATTAATATAAAATACATTAATTTAAAAATGAAATGAAATTTACTTGTTTATTTTTCAAAATTCCTCGTGTCGGTAATTTGCTATGATCCGGTTCATGTGGTGTTGATCCTCGAACAGACGTATCGTGAAAATTGATATAGCTATATTCTCCCTTGTCACCATTATTCAATTCAGATGCCGCCAAAAAATTTCGGAAACCTATGGAAAACAAACATTTATTTCTTTGTTTTCTTTTAAATTTCAGTAATATTTAGTGAATGAAAATAATATTTGTTGAAGTATTATTTGTTAAAATGAACAAACATAAAAGAAAAAATAATTTTATTCTAATAATTTCGAAAAAAAGCAATTTTGTTATCCCATGTAACTACCTTAGTTTAGACAAGTACTTTGAAAATCAATAAAACAAACTGAAATAATCAAGATCATCTTGACGTAACGCATTTCTTTCCATACTATTTGAACGACCATATATACGACGTGTAGGATCGCCAAGAACTGACCCGATATGTCTTCCTACTGGTCGATAACGATGTGAAGCAACTGCAATGAACAACTATATTTTAATATATGAAACTATCTAATATACGATGATAACTATTTAATATATAAAATTTAAATTGGAATCGTAATCAGAATCAGATAAGATAACTTTTCGAGAACCAAATTTACAGTCCCATTCTTTGGGATTCCAGTTTCCCCAATTTTTGCAATACAATCACTATTACTAATTGAAACTGTTAGAATTAATTTTTTTTTTCGAACATAAAAATATAGTAAAAGTTACTCAATATTCATATTCATAAGAATCGAACGAGTCAAAAAAGATTGTGCTTTGTTTTTTAACCAGGAAATGATAAAATAATAACTGAAAAAATACCATTTGATGATTCATGATTTGTTTGATTTTGGATGCTAGGCGTTATTTCTGTGTTTTGAGCAGCTAAAAACAGAAAAAAAAAAAGTTTCAGAAGTAAGAATCTGTTTGTTTTGTTTCTTGATGCCATAATTATTCAAGAAATTTTTGAGAACCATAGTTTAAATAACTTGCTTCCAGTATCAAAATCATAAGTGTTATTTCGTCGATACAGATAATTATCATCATATCTGGTTTTGTAATCCGATGAATATACAGAAATGGGATAATTACCGGTAGATATACCAGAGTACCATGAAGAACCCGTCATTCGATACGTTGATGAAGGATGCAAATTACTAGAAAAAAATTAAAGTTTGTTTATGAGGGCTAATTTTAAAGCGGTTCTGAAATAATTCAAATCGATAAGTAAAAATTATACACAATATCAAGCTAATTTTTGTGCTCTCTAAATAATTCTAGTGATAATATTAAGTGAATGATAACTGAATCAGGACTTGAGCCTTAAAGTCGGTGAAAGACAATTAAAGGCTTTCCCAAAATGCCGCCAAAATTTTCACTGCATCTACATTTTCCCCAATATTGAAAAGAAAAAAGTTACCTTGTATTTTTCTCCGCTTCACGTTCAGCTCTTGTCTGATACACGTAAAATCGTTTCGGTTCCACTGCCCATGATTGAGGTATTGTTGACTGAAAATGAGTAAAAATTATGTGGAATGCTTCCAATGATATATCATAAAAGTTTATCATTTTCATAAAATTTTATTTATGAATAAAAGAAATGAATAAATTATCAAAAACCTCGTTTTCATAACGACTAATATTGGATGAAGCCGGTGTAACCAGTTTACTTACATTGGTGGTTCCAACACATCTGAAATATGCAGGATAAATTTTCTAATCTATATAAATAAAAATAATGAATTGAGCTGAAATTTCTCGATCAATAAATAAAGTGCTACATTTGTCATTATTTCTGTCAAGATTTTTGAGTTGGAGAAGACTGGAATAATTTTTGCATAAGTAGATTCAAACAATCAAAATATTGTAATGTAAAAATATTTCTCACATGATTCATCCCTCAAGATGAATATAAATGAATATCACCATATATAACATACATCCATCATCAACCAATAGCAGAGATATTTTTGGATATTAGCAGGGATATTCTCCCAGAAATTAGCCCTGCTATTCTCTCAATAGATATCACGGCTATCAAAAATCAAGAATAAAACTCTATATTGCAACTGTCGGGCGATATTATTATCAACTATCGTTAACCAGTTTTACATCGATAAACTCTCCATCAATTCTCTATCAAAGGTATTTTCTTTGAATAATTATTGTCTATTACAGCCAACCAAGAAAAATGTTTCTCACAACAAACTGGGCTCACTCTGACTAAATTAACATAACCAATGAAAGAGAAGATCCCGAAACTTTTCGACGAAAAGAACTCGATCTAGCATCATCAGATCGAAACCTTCCGTGAAAAGAACTATGACAATTATTATCAAATCAAGGAACGGATCACCAAGGAAAAAATCTGACTCCTTGAACTCTATATTAGAAAGCTCGAGTTCGTTAATCAGAATTGGTTGGAACTCATACAAGGGGAAAAGATCTCGCAAAGAAAAATGTGCGAAAATGGTCGACAACAAACAAGCATTTCAAGTTTAATAAACAGTGGGAAGAGAACAATCATTACTTTAAACATATGTATTGATGATTTCGAATTAGCCCTTCAACATACAAACCAAGTAGATACCAAAGAACCAGCCCTATTAAGAGAAACATCCTCAACCACCTATCATTCAATAAACTTACCACAGCTGCCACTACCAATCGTTAGCAGTGACCCGAAGTTATGGCGAGAATTCTGGAGCTTTTATGCAGCTATACAACTTCAAGAAATCCCAGACATTCAAAATTCCAACTGTCTAATTTCATGTCTGAGAGGAGAAGCCTTACTACGAGAGGTTATGACATCGCCCCAGCGAATTATGAATTGATAAGAGCAAATATATTACACTGAAGAAGTTATTATACAATAAATTTCATTCTATCAAAAGAAATGATAAAGAATGTCAATCGTTGAAGCGATAGAAAGAATTCTCCGACAACTAGAAGCAATAAGTGAGGATCTAAAACATAGTATCGAAACGACAATAGAAAGTGGATTTTCAGCTTGGATTTTGGACAAAGTTTATCAATTAAAATCGGAACAAGAAAACTGGACAGTAAACAAACTCCAATTGTTAGCGGAAATGGTCCAAAGAAATGGAAAAGTAACTGGGACTCAAATTCTTAATAGAAAAAAAGAATCAATCGAACATAAAAAACCAATGCCATGTAGCATTAAGGGAGGAACTCCTGCCTTAGCTGCGACAAATTAAACAAAAAATCTAGCGGCCTTGAACTAAATCCAAACCGAAAACAAACTATCATAACTTCTAGTACGAAAAAAAGATCTGTTTATTTTGTAATAAGAACCACGGGATAATGAATGCCGAATTTATCCCACCTTAAATAACGAAAAGAATGCTTGAGGAGAAATAACGCATGCCTTATCTTTAAACAGGACATGCGTCTAAAAATTAATAGCAGGTAATGATTGTGTTTTCATTGCAGTGTTATGTCATATCCGATATAAAGATAGCTCACAGACCGTTGTTGCAAACAAAGGAAAGTTGGAATCGGCAACTTTAACAAATTACAATAAGGGAAAGAAGGAATCAACAGGGTCAGCAAATCTTACTTCTACGTAATGAAGTCAATCTTACTTCTATGTAAAGGGATTTCTTGTGAAGTGACGATCAAGAAACAGAAGAACGCTTTCGATCATCTCAACTCAGAGAAAAAAACCTTAGTTATACGCAAGAGGATCTCAACAATCACTGTAGACATATTCCCGAATCTCATACTGAAATTCAAACTTGGAATATGTATAACGACCGAAAGCAAGCAACAGTTACCATACGGAATCCACAAAATTATGGCAAGGACTTTGCCCACTACATCACCAGATCACCTTCCCAGAAATCCGCTGCCAGACAATAAGGACATAGCCATTGTAAGAAATTTGTGGCATCAATTCCCCGGCAATCAGGCAGAAAGGCAAACTGCGTGTTCACATAACATAATCTGAACCAAGGAATCTCGTATACCAAAGTGGCGTCGAATGTAATGCATAGAAGAAGAGGAAGAAATAGAATTGGAAGAAACAATGAGTTTGAAAAGAAAGCTGATGAAACTCGATATTATATAAACAAACACTTGGCAGAAAGCAAATGTATCTAATAAATCGAATTAAAAATCTGAATGACGTAAAACTTCTGGAAGGACGACCGCTTCTAGTTGATTTAGAGAAGGCAGCAGCTGAGAAAACTATAAAATTCTTGGAAGAGATTAACAAGCTGCACCAGGTAAGATTGAGATTAGTAAGATGATAAATTTACGACTAAAATATGTAAAGTCTTCTTTTCAGTGAGCTTCGCTTAAGGCGTGCGCATCTGGAACATTTCAAGGATGCTAGTAATAATTTGGATGTGTTAGACGATGAATTCAAACAGTATCTATCGCTGTTTAGTAGCTTTATATTTGCTGTTGATCATGATAAGATGATCTAGCAAACTTGCTGCACTTCTTCGATTTTGATGGAGTAATTCGATGCTTGGCTTAGTAGCAAAAAGTAACAACAGAAGAACGAAAAGTTAGCGATAAAGAACATGAAATCAACCTTGGATTAGAGGAAAAATATGAGAATCGCATCAATTAACTGGAAAATTGTATCGATTCAGTGTGAGAATATGAATTTGAAAGTGAAATTGAGCATGTTATGCCAGGGCAATGATGAGTTTGATACGAAATTAAATGTGATGAAGTTAAAATAAAACTTTCTGAAAATGATTTGTTACAAGCCAAAAGGAAAATTTAAGGATTCGATCAATTGAAAAGGAAAAATATGAAAACCCACTGAAACAAGAAACGCTTTAGTAGAAGAGCGAAATGGAAGACTCTTCAACAGACCGATGAATAAATCGTACCCTCACAAAACGACGAATTCAAGCAAGTTAATTATACTACAGTTCCCAGACTCTTTCCCCTTAAAGCATTCATCTCCTTCAATCAGGAATGTCGAAAACCGAAATAATTTTAGCATAAGTATATTCAAATAATCAAAATATAGTACTGCAAAAATATTTCCCACATAATTCATCGCTCAAGATGAATATAAATGAGTGTTATCATATGATGGAAATATGACAAAAAAACTCCCACTATAAAAAGGATTACTATCAGCATGAGAAAAGGAATTTCGGCTCAGAACTGATTTGCTGTACTAACTTAACATACAT
Source organism: Onchocerca lupi (assembly GCA_028564675.1). Taxonomy (NCBI): domain Eukaryota; kingdom Metazoa; phylum Nematoda; class Chromadorea; order Rhabditida; family Onchocercidae; genus Onchocerca; species Onchocerca lupi. Next base: position 22,991 of record JAOVVO010000675.1, on the reverse strand, counting down.
CCGTCACCAACCAATAGCAGGGATATTTTTGATATTAGCAAAGATATTCTGCCAGAAAATATCCCTGCTATTCTCTCAACAAATATCCAGGATAGCAACAACCAGAAAGAAAACTCTAAATTGCAATTGTAGAGCGATGTTCTTATCAATTATCATCAACCAATTCGACATCGATAAACTTTCCATCAGAGGTATTTTCTTTGAATAATTATTGTCTATAAAAGCTAGACAATAATTATATTGATTCAAAAAAATATTTTTTCACTACATATTGATAATATAAATTGATCTAATTTAGTATATTTTACATTTAATGAGACATTTATATTTTTAGTAAGTGGAATAAATTACAAATCAGGTCGATCGGGTGAAAGATCATGCACCGATTTTGACTTTCGTTTATCGTCTCGAGCTACATACAAATTATGATTCAATCCCTGTAAACAAATGAATTAATCAACTTGTTTGAGTTAACAAAATGCTATAAAAGAGTGATTAATAAAACCAAGCTTAGACTAACGAGATTGAGTCGATTCGGTGAAATTGTTTCTTTGTCGGCAGTCTTTTTAAGATTCTCATCATTATGACGTGAATTCTGCCCATAAGCAGCTAAAGTCGGGTATCCTGAAATATTTCATTTTTCCGAACTTTTCCTGAAATCAAACTATCCTTGTATATGGAGATCACTCTGACGGACATTTTTGATAAACTAGAATATTTAAATTAATTGAAGCTAACCTGTACTAATCATATCTCTCCCATTCGACTCCTTTAAAAATTTATTATGAGCGTAAAAGGGATCGTTTGGATATGAATTGTGATCAACGACTCTTAAACCAGGTGAAATGGATCGACCGGGTGTACCTGATATACGATTCCATGATGATCCGACGGAATCGTTACTTGTTGCCAATCTATGACCTGCAAAAATTTAAATTTTTGTATCTATTACAAAAATAAAACTGAAATCAAATTTGAACTTAGACTTTTGCTTTTTTAATCATTGAATATAAATAACCATAAATAAGTACATAATCGATAATAATTTTTACTAATAAAAATTTGAGGAAATATTTGTACATAAAAACTAATGCTGTAGCTGAACTTACCAGTAGCATGTCGACTAGGTGTTATTTCATCACGATGAATAGCAATGCTAAAGCAAGAAATAATCAGAAACCATATGAATTGAACAATATTTTATGATCTTATCAGTGACAAGAAATAAAATAAAGAACAATGGATGTTATCTAAGATTTTCATAGTAAAATCATAGGTCATGAATTTTGCTTTCGAAAACTCCCGATATACGTGCTGTTGTGACATTTTTCCGTAGGATGACATCTCTTCCCGATTTTAAATTCAGATTCCTGCTAATCCCATTGTGTCATTATGATAGTTGAAGTTTTGACAGAATATGAATGGAATAGTTTCGAAACAATATCATAATTATTTCAATGTCATATTCTCTACTTTTACATTGTTAGTATCGATTAACTGTATTTGTTTATTCTTATCAAAAGAATTAAGCAGAGACATTTAACTAATATGATATTGTCTTTCTCATATAAATTAACCATGAACTAATAATATACTGGCATATATTATAAAAGTTAGCTCAGTCTTGCAAGCATTTTCTACCTTTTAGCTCTAATTAATTCATTAATTTCTAATAATTAGTTACTCTAACACACCGTAAGATTCAATTTTCGAAAATCAAAAAGAAAAGAAAAACGATTATTAAGCATTTAAAAACTACAAATTGTTGAAAAAAAAAAGAAAAAAAAAGAAGCTACATGCTATCTAACCTTTTCAAAATATTTTCCGATACATCAACGGTACGATTTCGTCGATGACGATCCCAATTATGACGTCGAAAAAATGCTATAGCTGCATCGCATGATGGTATAACTAATGATCGATAACTAAAAGTTAGCACAGAAATCAAAAACAAAGCAAAAAATTAATCGGGAATTATCGGAACTGGAAGTTTACCATTTGTTATTTCTTCTTCTCCATGAAAAAAAAAAGCAAGGCTCACAAAAAGTTTTAGAAAAATGTCATACAAAAAAGAAAAAAAATTATAATTTCATTTGAAAAGCTGAAATGAATACATAAGTAGCAAAAGTATTTGTTTTAAAATGATAGGACGGATTGAATAAATCTCGACATGCATGCTTAAATTGATTAATGCAATAACAGAAATAAAATGAAGAATTTCTTTTTAAAATAAATTCAACAAAAAAAAAAAAAAAAAAAAATTTCGCTGAAGAATGAACAGACCCTGATTTAATCGGTTTGCTAGTTTTTCTCGTCATCACTGGCACATCCTTTTTATTATAATCTTCCTTAGGCTTCAATTTGATCTTAACAATAAGAAAAGTTTTTTCTTTCCCTTTAAAAGAAATATTAAAACTGAATTAGAAAATTTTCCGAAAAATTCCTAATTTCATAAAATTCAGTTTCTGAATTCGGATCCAAATTCGATCGTTCATATATTTAAATCAGTTGAATTTTTTATTCCTCACAATTGTTTTGAAATATTTTGTCTTAATATTTGAATATTACCTGACGTTTAGCATCTCCTGTCATAATATTTGTTTCTAGCTCGCCTGCTTGTAGTTTTCGTTCTTCAATTTCGACTGTAAAAGTAAAATGAAAAATTCTTATCAATATTTCAAATTACACTAATTGTAGAAATGATAGATGCTAGCAATGTATAAACGCTATGAGTCAAAAATTTGATACTATCAAGCAAAATTTAAATTAAAGTTATGAGTAGCAAAATGTCACACCCGTCGGAACAACCGAATACCGGAAAGTGATTTTTTGCTCGTAATGCAAATGATTAGAACATTTTTGCATGTGCATTCAGTTTTTTATAACTCAATCTATACCAATGTAAATTCAACAAAGCCCACTGTATTGCGCTAACAAAATCGCATCTGTATCGCGCTAACAAAAAAGCAGCGTATTGCGCTAACCGAACCCTTCTTTTACCATTTCAAAATTATTGTTATCAGTGATTGTTGTTCTCCGTTCCGTTTATTTAAAATTTTCTTATTACCCTCCTTTTTATTATATTAATAATTTTACCACTAAATTTGCTTTATTGATGCGATATTTGTAATTATCATGTGTGATTTGCGTTATCAAATTTTTCTAATAAAAGATTTAATTACCCAAGTTTGAGATTAGATAGTACCACGAAATCAATTTTTCCTACAATACTTACTTGATAGCTTATTTGATGTTATTTTATTCGTCTCACTATCTTCACTACTTTCCTCTTCATCACTTTCTTCATTTTCTTCATCGTTTTCTTCATCTTCGTCACTTTCTGATTCAGAAACTTCGTCATACGATTTGATCACATTTGGTAGTGAACGTAGTGGTACTGAGCAAACTCTACTGCAAAAGTATCTACTACTATTCATTAAATTTTATTGTTTAAACAAATTCCCGGAAAATTGTAAATCAACAAATTAAATATTAAAACAATTACTCTGAAATTTCAGCTGGAGTTTCACTGCTTGAAACCATTACATCTGGATCCTGTGTTCGTAACCAATTTTTCATAATTTTTTTACCCAATCTACCCGGAATATCATCACCACTATCATCGATCGGTTTTGGATATGTCATAATATATTTTTTTGCCTATAAACTATATTCGTTTTCATTTTACTTTTTCAAAATTTCATTAACTATCAGTAATATCAATTTTCATATAATGAAAGATTTCGCATAATTAAATAAAAGTTGCAAGGAAAATAAAAAGAAAAGAAGTTTGAATATGTCACCTTAATATTATGTGGAAAAAGGAAATATTGAACTTAAGATTCATCATACTTTTTAAACATTTAAAACATCTAAAACTTTTTCAATATTTAAAACATTTTAAAATTAAATAAAAGATTTATGGAATATGTAAAAAAATTGATAAAATATAAGAAATTGATCAAATAACGAAAAGATAAAACGATAAAACGAGAAGATAAAACCAAAAATAGAAAAAGAGATGGAATCAAAGAAATCAAAAAATGCCTTATCAAAGAGGAATGGTGATCTTTCGATAGTTGGCTGAGGTCCACCGATACGTCGATGTAGTAAAGTTGGACTTTCACATTCCGTCGATACACCTCGACCGTATAGTTCTACTTTGCTGTGCTACAATCCAAATAAATTCTTTATTTGGACGTTATTACACCAAAAATACTTTCTCTTTTCTATATTTCTACTTTCCCCTTTTCTTCCATTTCAATTTTCTCCTTTTAAATCCTTATCAAAATTATCAAATGGATCGTTGATTGTTTTTCTGGATTGCTGATATCAATAACTAAATTCTTTTGATTTAACAATTATTGATATTTTAATTATTGCGCAGTTTTGACCAGGTAAGCATGTTTTACAGGAAAAATTCGAACGTAATAAACCTGATATTTTCCTTTACTTTGTCGTTTTGCTAAACCTCGATCGAAGGCATCGACAAATTGTGGTGCGACAATTTTCATATGTGGATCTGGCGGTGGATTATTTTCAGCCAAATCTCCGAGATTTTCCTCTGATATTGCTGTATGATATGAACCGTTTTCTTCATTTTCGATCTTCAATTGGAACTAATTCAAATTCCAAACAATAATTTATTATTTAATAATATCCAAGCACTATCCATTATCAAATGTACATGCAAATACCGATATGTAGTTGATTTCAGCTAATTAATTTTTTTCACCTATTTACTAGGCTATCGATGATCGAGTCTTTTTAGTCAACGATTCGGACCAAACAACGATGCTTTTAGATTTGTTTGAATTTTAAAATTGTTTCGTCATTCTCTGTACTATTTCTTTGCCACCATATTTTTTAACTTCGATAAAATAGCTCAAATACGACTTTAATGGAAGGAAAAATCTGATTTTAATTTGAGAACTAATAAAACTAGTTAGTAATTGTATTTTATACTGAATGAGTCTATTTTAAGTTGTTTTTTCAATCCACTTTATGGTCAAAAAGAATATGACAAGCTTTTACTGGATCAAATTACCTGCTCTACTTCTTCGCCAAGTTCATCAATTTCGCTATCGCTTGCTTCAACTTCTTCATCATCACATTCTTCACTTTCCTTTAGTGCTTCCTCATGATCCCGTAAATCGGATTTGATTTGATTTTTATCACTATTCAGAATAATTTCTTCATCACTTGAATCTTCGAATGAAGTATCCTAAAAGAATTTGATTTATTTTACCTTTTACTTAACGCACATTTTTTCTTTTTTTTTTTTTTGTCTCTCATATATATAATATCTTTAGCTTAAGAAATACAAATAATTGATGAACTTCATTATACATACCATATTTAATTACAAAATGATAGAAAACTCTTTAAACTTTAAGAAAATAAATAAATAAGAGACCAATAGAAATAATAAAACCTGGACAGTTGTCTCTCTAAGTTCATCATTATGAGTGAAAGATTGCGGAGTACCTAAGTCATTCTCTACATCTTCATCCGGATCAAAACCAACCTAGAAAAAAAAAGGAATAAGATATGTATAAAAATCATGTCGTAACTATGTAAATTTGACATTAAATTAATAGCTATTACGATAACAACAGTAATAATATAATTGTTTCACTACTTACTCTAATACTGTAATAATTAACATGCAGTCACGAGAAAATCAGAAGAAAAATAGATAAGTTTAATCTCTCATAATCCATTACTACTAATTGAAACAGAATTCGAAGATATGTAAAGCAAATGTTTGGTCTTTATGAGAATAGGCAGAAAATTGTTTTGTCAATTACTTTTCTCGGAATATTTATTTAGAACTAATTAAAATTATGCGACACCTCTACACTATGCCATGGTCTTTCGCCAAAGTTTTTGGTTTGTCCATTATGTTGAGCTGTACCAATAGATTGATATTTTCCTGATATTCGTTTTTCATCAACTTTAATTGGTGAAATAGGTGCTATTTCATATGTTTTACTACTTCGTCTTGTTCCTGTTATTTCAAACGTTGTTCCTGTCGATGCTGCTATTCCAGCTGTTTGTCGCTTAATTAATTCCTAAATAAAATACATTCATAATTTTCGAACCATTAAAATTATTATCATCAACCATAAATCATCGAAAATATATTAAGAATCAAAAAGATTTTCTTCATGCGACATTTTCTATTTATCATTATTTTAATCTAAAATTGTATACTTTTTTTTAAATTAAAAAAAAAAATTTTTTTAAACCAGAGATTGTTGTTGGATTAATTTCGAAGCTTCCTTTTGCACAGATGGTGGTTGAGCTGCAATAATTGATTCCAGTAATTCTTTTACCATAGGTCGTGAATCGTAAAACGGATGAGCTTTGATGCGAGCAACCAATGTCATGCTAACCGGTCCTTTCTCCACTTGTTCCAATACCGTAAATTTAATTATTTATGAGTTTTTGGAATCTATTTAAATTAATATAATCATTAAATAATAACAAATGATAGCTCGATCATCTAATATACCGCATGGATTAAGTGAAATGATCTGAAAATTGACATCATACGCATCGCTTGTTTCTAGAAATGGCCAATGATCTATAGAGTTCATATTAACGACAATTATCTCATTTCGAATAACTGCGCACTTTCGGTAGCTCTGGTAGTGAGAATCAATTGATGATACTGAAGGAAACTTCCGTACAATTATTTCCAGTTTTTAATCAAACTTTTAATCAAAGAAAATTACTTGATTCATAAGAATATTCAATGAATCCGTCTCTAATCTCCATGTTTCAACCGATTGTCTTCTAGGTGTTCTGGTTGCTGCAATCATACCATCTGAATCCAGCGGAACAAATGAAGGTTTAGAAATTTCATTGTTCGTACTAGTCGATATCTCGCTGAAAATCTGCTAATTTGAAATTCATTTAATTTAAAGTATAAAAAAAATCACTTGTAACTTATAATTTAGAATAATTTCGATTTAAATAAATCACGTTTTGATCAAAAATTTCAAATATTGCCTAATTACTTTGAATTTGCTATGAAAGGAAAAGGAAACCATTTCAAATATAACTATAATTTATGTTATAAATATGTATATGACATATAATATCAGAAGAACCATGGGAAGTTAATTTTGATATGTTTTTAGAAAATGGCAATGTCAAGAAATTCCGATAACCTTTTAACTGATAAATAAGTGATAATAACAATAATTGATTCAAACCTGGTTTTAGAATTCGAAGTAATAATAATAGCTGTTTATTACAATAATAATAACTGATTCAAACCTGATTTTGGAATTCGAAGTAACCGGGTCATCGGGCTGCTCTGGACTCAATCTTTCGTTTTTGCTCTTCAATCTATTACTATTACTACATCCGTTAACAGTTCCCGTCGATGGTTGCTTAAAACGACGAACTTCTTTATTTATCGGATCCTATAAAAAATTTTTTATCCATTCTCGAGTTAGAAAAAGAAGTCAGTCTTCTTCTATGATCGAAATATATATTGATTTTTGCTACTTTCAAAAAATTCACTTTTTCAACTCGAAAATGGATAAGAGGAATCAATTAATTAATACATTCTTACCGAGCTGGTTACATTTGATAATTTATTATCCGTTATAACTGCCTGATTATCTTTATTTTGCAGCCGAGATTCGAGCCGTTTTAATCTTTCCAACGGTTCATAATATGTATCTGATTCTTCCACTGATACTCGTTCTCGCTCCTTTTCTTTATTTAATTTCTGAAAACAATTAGTTTCATCGTATAAATGATTTAAGATAAAATCGTGTGTAAAAATAATTGAATAAAAATTGATGCAAAATTTTATAAACATAAACATACAGGATCATAACGTAGACTTTTTTCTGCAGCTGTAAGTGTTGGTGATTCGGTACCATCCGTTTTTCGAGTTTTTGGTGGCTTTATTGGTGAATTTTCGATGTATTCTTCTGCTTCCTTACGTCGTCTTCGGAATTCCTCAATTTTAAGCCTGCAAGTATTTGCGAATGGTTTGTAATGATTAGAGTGAAATTTGTTAATTTCGAATTCATTTTTTTTTGTTAAACCTGAGGATCGATCAATCGAAAATTTTCAAAATCAAATTAAAAACCTAGTCGACTGGCTTAAATGTCCGAAGTCCATGAATACATCGGCTTCATCAGCCAGATCTTGGACAACCATCGTTTCCGCCCGATCTGTTAACGGTGTGTGATCGATAATCTAAAACTTGTGAACTGGCTAATATTTTTCATCAGTATTTTGTAAGGAACTTGTAGTACAAAATAATTATCGATAATTTCTACTAGTAATGTAACCTGACCTGATTTTCCGGAAGCTCTTGAATTACGGGCATATTTTCATCCAGATTTAGCCACCAATGACTAGCGATTTCATCAATATCCGCTCGCCTTTCTGGATTCACCCGCAACATATTTCTAATTAGCATTGAGGCAGCTAAAAATGCGGGGCAAATAACGAAGTACTGATAAAAATTTTTATTTATAACATTTTTTTGCTTCTTTTTATGAATCAGATGGAATTCAAGAAGTTGTTTAAACAAACTTGATGGAGTATCAGGCTCAAAATATGCGCCACGTTTAATTTGTCTAACCATTCGATTGAAATCACGGCCATCAAATGGCATTGACCCGTAAACAAGTGTATAGAGAAGAATTCCTAAACTCCAACAATCCACCTGTAATTGATATTTCAAAGTTATCATAATTAATAGCAAATGAATTTCTGGAATTCTGCAATTTATGAGTCTTTTTCTTTCAAATTTTATACTTAGTTTTTCAACTATAAGAAAATTCTTTTCTTAAAAAATGAAAATAAAATAGATTTATTACAATGTTGATGGTAAAAGAAAAATAAAATAAGTAAAAAGTAGCATTTTTGGAAAAAATGTAAGTTGGACTTACAAAGAGAAAAATGATTGAATTTCTAGCTTGCCCAAATAAAGAGGTAAATAAATAAAAGGCTCAAATAAATAGGTAAATAATGAGGAATTATGCAAACTTCAGGGCCTCTATATGGCGTTCCATTTATGATTTCAGGAGAAGCGTAAAGTGGACTGCCACAAAATGTATTCAGCAATGTTTTGTCGGAGAAATAATTGGAAAGTCCAAAATCAGCAATTTTGGCATTGTTATCTGCGTCCAACAAGATGTTTTCCAATTTCAGGTCCCTATGCGCCACCTTGTGCTGTAATTCAATAAAATTTTGATGAAAATAAAAACAATTGATAAGATGGCGTATTTTATATTTTAATTCAGTTTTAGAACCATCAAACATATATAATATTAAAAATTACCTTATGACAGTAAAGAATGGCAGAAGTGATTTGACGGAAAATTCGGCGAGCTTCAGGCTCCGGAAGAGATCCAAATGTGCTTACATAATCGTATAATTCTCCGCCGCTTGCATACTCCATAACGAGTATTATTTTGTCCCTATTTTCAAACACTGAAATGATATTTTTTTCTCAATTTAATAAAATAGCATTTAAATTTATATATTTACAATAAACATTTATTCAAATTTTCAATAAAATAAAGAAAAAAAAAGAAACCTTCGAAAATTTGTATGATGTTGGGATGTTTCAATGCGGACATGATTCTTATTTCCCTTCGAATCCTTACCAAATCTTGCTTATTTTCAATAGCACTCTTTTTAATTAACTTTACGGCTACCTGGAATTATAGAAAATAATTTTTCTTCTTTTCTCGAACTCTCATAAATTTTTGTCCCAATTCAATCAAATGCTTTTGTGAAAAAATGGATGTAAATGAAATAAACAAACTGCTTACATTTTTAACTGCATGTACAAATTTCCAGAAGTGAAATATTATTTCAGTCAGGAATGAAATTAAAGATACAAAAGAAGAAAAATGATAAAAAGGATGAGAAAAAAAAATTAGAAAGAAACCTCGCGTTCAGTTTTGTGATCGTATGCAAGCGACACTTTACCATATGTACCTGACCCAAGTTTTTTGGTGATTTCAAAACGATGCTTTATTTCACTTTTTGATCCACCCGGTAAACCACACAGTGGTTGACCCCCTGTAAACAAAAGAAGCAAACAATCACTTTAATATTTTTATTATTATTTCTTAATTACTAACTTTTTCAAAAGAAAAAATAAAGTTATATATACATATAACTTTTTATTATATATATACATATATATTAGGGAGAGAAATATAACAATGTCTAAGAAATTTAGAGGTACAAGTAGATTAGGACTAATTTATACTGTTTTTTAAATTAAAGTACTTTCTGCGTGAAAAATCTTAGAATTTGAAATTAAAAATAAAAAGGAATTTGTTATTAACGACAAAATTATTAAGATTATACGAGAATGGAATAATCCTTTTTTCATTTTTTCCTCACCTAATGCTTTTCTTGAAGGACATAAGATAATACAAAATTTTACTCATTGATAGGTTAATTATATATCAAAAAGAAAAAAAAAGAGACAATTAGTTATCTAAATCAATCAATACTAGCATCGTCCAAACATACATATGGAATAAATTCATTCGATAACCTTTCGAATTCATTAGATCATCCGTGTCAAATCAAAATTTTATTAAATTCTAATTCAATCATCGACAATCAATATTTTGAAACGGAAAAAGAAATCCGACTAAATAAGGAGGAAAAAAAAGTTTACCAAGCATAGAATTTCCCCCTGTGATGCCACTAGCATGATTGCCACGAATTTTACTTGTGCTATATTTTGCATTTTTTGTACTACGATTGTTATTCCGCGATCCTGTGGAATTTGTACCAATCGTCATACCGCTTTGTCGCCAAAGCGGCTCTTCGTCTGGGACTAAAATAAAAAAATTAAAATTAAAGAAAAAAAAGTTGAAAATTGAGAAAGAGGAAAAAGGAGGGAGAGAGGGCAGCAACGAAAACTGTAATTGATAAAATTACAGATATAAAAGCTACATGTTTTGTAATTTATAACAGAAAAGTATAAAGATGATTATGCATTTTTCTTTTTACTTAATATTTTGAAAAATTAGAAATGTTTTGAATCAAATAAAAAAAAATTTAAGTTTTTTCTCTAATCAAATATGTTTGCAAGATATCATGAAAAATGATCTCATACTAAATAATTATGCATTAAAATTTAAGCTGATGATACAAGAAGTATAGATATGAACGTAAAAATTGTGAAAAAAAAAGAGAAAAAGTCAATGAACAATAAAAGAGAAAAGGTCAATAAACAATTTTTTTTACAAAGGTAAATAAAGCTTCCAAATCTTAATATTATTTGGAATTTAATTTCTTTCCAAATCTCAATGTTATTTTAAAATTCAGTTTCTCCTCAAATCTTATGATTATATGAAACTTCAATTTATTCTCAAATATTGGCATTATTGGTTTTAACACCAGCAAAAATCAAAATTACTAAGATAAACAAAAAACGGATGAATGAAATAAGAGAAAGCGGGAAAGAAGAGGAAGATATTTCCTCATTTTTTGCATTTCGTGTATTTTTCTTATAATTGAATCAAGAAAAAAAGGAGGATTAGAAAATTATAGAAAAAAGTGGATAACTAAAATTTAAACGACGATCATTTTAGAGAAAAGATGAGACAATGTAGTTTAAATGTAGCGTGATTTAATCCGCTTGTTTAGCAGAATGCTAATTAAAATAATAGTTTGGATGTAAGAAGTGATCTAATCCAAATAACTAACGAAATGATGATTAGGTAGTAGTGTTAATGCAAAGTGATATCTAATCCAATTGACTATCAAGATGTTCATTTTAGTATGGCAAAGCGAAATATACAAAGGTGCTTTCAGGCACAAATTTCAATACAATATTAATATATGTATTTGTAAATAAGGACTGCCTATTAAGAAATGTGATTCGAAAATTTAAAAAAAATAAATTTTGCAAGTGTGAAAATATCTTTTTTGAAATTAAAGATAACATATCGACACACGCATACACATACAAATACGCACACACAAGTACACACACATACATACATACACACACACACACACACACACACACACACACACACACACACACATAAATACGCCTTTTCGATTGTTTATTGGCAATAATCAAATTGTTATTTATTTTCCAATTTGCCAAAACTTAAAATTAAATTTTCTAATCATCGATTAGGCAATATTTTTAATCATCAGGAAAATTAAGAAAAAAATTTTTTTTTTCTATTTTATTTATTCTTTGATTCTATTTTTCTTTGAATTTTTTAACTTTTTGACAAAAAAAAAAAAAAATCAATTTCCTATTATTTATTCTTCTATTCTATTTTTTTCTCTTCTAATAGTTTGGGATTCTTTAAAATATTATTATTTTGGAACTAAATTTTTAATTTTTTGATTAAAAAAAAAAAAAATGAAACGTTGATTTTCCTATTACTTATTTCTCTATCCTATTTTTTTTTTTTTTTTTTTTTTTTTTTTTTTTTTTATTTTTTTATTTAAAAAAAAAAAAAAGAAAAAAAGGAAAACTTCGATTTCCAATTACTTATTTTCCTCTTCTATTTTACCCTTAATCTTCTTAATTTTCTGATGAAAAAAAAAAAAAAATCGATTTTCTATTCTGTTCAATTTTTTCTTTTAGCTTCTTAACTTTTTGATACGAAAAACTTTATTTATTTCAAAAAAAGAAAAAGCGAGAAAAAAAAATTGCTAAACTTTTTATATCTTTTATCTCTTATGAAAATTAAAAAATTTTTTTGAAAATTTCAAAGTGAGGAGAAAAGCAAAGAAAGTAAGAATTTGAAATGATTGATAACTTTTTCTTTTCTTTTTTTTTTGAAATGATTAATAACTTTTAATTTAAAAAAAAAAAATATTTTTTTCGCTAAAAATTTCATATTTGTATATTTTCATATTTGAATAGATGGTTTTATATTTTACAGAATAATTAACTTCATTTTCAATTTCTATTTTTCTTCTAAACCTTCCTTGTCCTTTTTTTTTTTTTTTTTTGACAAATTTCTTTTACTAAATTTCAAATTTCAATTTATTCTTCGATGCTTTGCTTTGCTTCAAATAAAATTTGATGAATGTGCATCAGTGTCTCAAAATGATTTTATGTTATTTTTTTTTTTTTTTTAAATGCTAAAAGAAAAGGAGGAATAATCATTCTTTTTAAAAATTTATTTCATTTCATTTATTCATTTCTAGTTTTCAATTTTTCAAATTTTATTCATTACTACTTTTCAATTTCTTAAGCATTTTTTTTTCTTTCAATTACTAAAATTTTATCCTTTACTTGTTATTTCAGTTGTTTATTTATTTATTTATTTATCTATCGTAATGTTTCATTTTTTTTTTTTGTTTTTCACTTACTTAATTAGTCTTTTAAATTTGCTCTAATTTGTAGCAAAATTATATTTGTTCCAATTTTATTGTTAAATTTAGTTGAAACATTAATTTTAGCAAAAAAAATTCTTTCAAATTGAAGAATTAACTTTTAACGAACTATTTTTCATCTTTTTTTTAAAATTAGCTTTAAAAAAAATTTGCGATTACTCATTCTCAAAATAATTCAGAGTAATTTTAAGCCAGTTTTTTAAAAAACCTTGTTATTATTAATCAAAAAAAAAAAAAAAATGTGTAATTACAGGAAAAATAAGGTCGTAAACCATCAACCTTATTGGAAAAAAAAAAAATTTTTTACGATCTTACCATCGTAATGTTTCGCTTAATAAACATTTTAATTAGGCAATTAATAATTAAGAGCATCAAATGACATGATAATATTTTCTTAACTTTTTGTAATTTCCAAAACATCAAATATTTTAGGAATTATAAACAAAATAAATAATTATTAGCTTATCTTTTGTTAATTAATAAACCAATAATTAATTATTCGCATATGATTCTTTTTCTTTTTTTTTTTTTTTTTTTTTAAGTATTATATTAATCTCAAAAAAATATATCTATTTTGTTCTTTTCAAAATTTTCCTCAAAAATTTAGAATCATACAAAGTATTTTTTTAAGGGAAAGAAGAGAATTTTAGAATTTAGCAAAAACGAGAAAAATAATAAACATTTATAAAATCATTCGATAATATCTATTTTCTAGCATATTATTAATTTTTATCAGTTCTCAATCAAAAATGATTGATGATTTTCTTTTCTTTTTTTTTTTTTTTTTTGCAACATCTGCAAATGCAAACAACAAACTGATTTGATAAAATAGCAATTGATGTGATATGATTGATTCGTCTCAGATAAATTTTATTTGCAACATTTTTTCTTAGCTTACATTTTGCATGCTATTAGCAAGTGGCATGCAATGCATGCTATTAGCAAGTAACTTGCAATGCATGCTATTAGCAAGTAACTTGCAATGCATGCTATTAGCAAGTAACTTGCAATGCATGCTATTAGCAAGTAACTTGCAATGCATGCTCTTAGCAAGTAACTTGCAATGCATGCTATTAGCAAGTAACTTGCAATGCATGCTATTAGCAAGTAACTTGCAATGCATACTATTAGCAAGTAACTTGCAGCACTGATTTACTCGAAATTATTTAAGTAAAAATATAATTAAAAAACAGGTTAATGCTGCGAAACATTATCCACTAATCATTGATTAATATTGAAATAAGTTATTTTCTCTTTTGTTTGTTTAATTATTACTTAATTACTTCATTTCATTTATTTAATTACTTCAATTAATTTCTTAATTTCTTTCTCTTTTTTTAAAAAATATCCTTTTTTTTTTTCATTATTTTTTATTATTTTTCAATTGGCTGAATCAGGATTGTTTTTTTTTACGAAATATTCCAGTTTCTTTCTCATTTTTTTTTATTTTTTATTTTTTTCAAATATTTTCAAGCAACAGATCTATTTTCTTTTCTTTTTTTTTTTGTTCAAATGAATCATTTTGATACGAAACCATCTGCCAAATTCTTACTATTTTTCCTTCATTTTATCCTTAAAAAAAAAAAAAAAAAAAAATGAAGAAAATTCATTTATCTAATATTTTTTATCCATTATAGTATTCGAATTCATCTATCTAAAATATATTATTTGATACTTATATTAGAATTCATTTATCTAAAATATATTATCTAATGATTGATATAAGAATTCATTTATCTAAAATATATTATTTAATGATTTATATAAGAATTCATTTATCAAGAATTTATTGTCTCATACTTATATTAGAATTCATTTATCTAAAATATATTATCTAATGATTGATATTAGAATTCATTTATCTAATATTAATATTATTTATCTGATATTAATGTTTATCTAATATTAATATTAAAAAAAAAAAAAGAAGAAAAAATTCCTAAAAATGAATTGAAAAAAAAAAAATTTTTTTGCAACTAAATTTGTTGTCGTTGAAATAAATTTTTTGATAAGAAAAATTTAATCTATTTTTAAGAATTTTTTTTTTTTTTTTTGATGAAATTAAATAGTGTCGCAATTCATTTATGTTCTATTAATATTAGTATACAAGCTAAGACTATTATTATTAAAATACATTTTTTGAAAAGAAAATTTCAATCTATTTTTAAGAATTTTTTCTTTTTTTTTGGAATTTGAACAATATTGCAATAATTAAAATAAATGAAAGAAAGTTTCTTTTTTTTTTTTGATGATAGGAAAAGAATAATTTCTAAAAGTGTAATTATTGCTATTATCAGTTTATTTAATACTTTTTAATAAAAATATAAAATTATCGTAAAAATTTAATACAACGATTAACGGAAAAATTTATTATCACTTTTATGCACAACTTATCAAATTTAAATTTATCATCTTCAATTTATTAAACTTAAATTTTATTATTTTCGTATATCTTATCAAATTTAAGTATATAAATAATCCTGATATACAATTTGTCAGATTTAAATTTATCATTTTATATTGCTTATCTTCTTACTAATTTATATTACGCTCATATATAACTAATCAAATTTGAATTAATCTTCTTAGTTTATTAAAGCGAAATTTTGCATCCTTACAACTTAGCTTATCAAATTCCAATTTATCATTCTCAACTTATCAAATCTTAATTTATCATCCTTATATATAGAGCTTTTAAAATTTCAACTTTTCACCCAATATTTTAGCAAATTTAGATTTATCATTCTTTTATCCAACTTATCAATTTTATCATTCGTATACAGCTTATCTTTTTACTAATTCCAATTTTTTTCTTATCTCTTATCAACACGAAAAGATTGCTTACATTTTATATAATGTTGCTATTTTTGCAATATCATATCATTTTTTCATCATTATTTCCTACTCTTTTCCATTTTTCATACCGATTTATTTGATTTTTTTTCATTTTCACAAAAAAAAAAAAGAAGAAATGAAACTTCACAAATTTGATTGCCTACTTTTTGAAGAAAAAAGAAAAAACTTTTTGAAATATAACAAATTTAATAGTTAGTGAAAATTTTATCATTTTTTGGAAAGAATTAGAAACTTTTTGTTATTATCTTTTAATATCAGGACGATAAACTTTATCATGAGGTTATCTACCTTATCATCTTCGGTACTTCTTAGAAGGATAAAATGCATTATCAAATTAAAAAAAAAATGCAAAATTATATTTTTTCATCATCATTTTCTTTCTCTTTTCCACTTTTTTTTTACCTTTTTTTTGAAAAAAAAAGTTTTTTTTTGGATACAACTAATTTAATAATTAGTGAAAAGTTTGCTGTTTTCTTTTGAAAAGAATTAAAAATTTCCTGATATTGTCTTAAATATCAGAAAGATAACTTATCATGAAGCTATCTGCCTTATCAAAAGTTTAACTTATCATGAAGCTATCTGCCTTATCGAAAAGTTAACTTATCACGAAGCTTTATCATCTTCGATATATCTAAGAAGGATAAAATAGAGTTGAGAATTGCAACTAATTGCAAATATTTGTAAAATTTCTGAAAGAATTTTTTTTTCTTTTTTTTTTTTTTTTTTGAAAAGAATGTTAATTTCATAAAGCGTCATACTTACATACGCAAAACAAGTAATTATTCTTATGGAAAAATTTTAAAATCTAAAATGTTTTACGAATTCATGTTTGCATGCTACTAGAAATTCAAAGCGAATAAAAAATTACGAAAATTTGCAATTTAATTTTTTAATCAGGAAAATTAAATTAGAATGATAATTCTAATCTATTCTAAGATGTTATGAAATCCTAAAAATTTGATTTACTACAAATTATAGTCAAAAAAAAAAAGAAAACACACTTTTATTGATACTTTATGATTGCTAAAATATTCCATAAATTAAAAAACTTTTTTTTTTTGGAATTATATAAATGTTAAAAAAAAATAGATTTTTTTTTACGATTTTCTCAGCTATAATTTAATGTAATAGTTGATGTATTTTTCGAAATATCCATTTTCTTTTTTTTTTTTCTTTAAATTTCAAAATGTTTAAAGTATTTTTTTACATTATCAAAAAATGTATACATACGTCAATTTGTAGAATATTTCTCGTAAAAAAAAAAAAAAATAAACTTTCGTTCTGTATTTGCTTACATTTTAATGTCATATTTGTATTTTGCTTACATCACAATTTATTTATTTTTTTTTTCCACATTTATCATTAATTCCATTAATTATTTCCATAATTTCATCGATTATTTATCCAAATTATTTTTTGAAATGCTAAAAATGACATTTAAATGAAATAATTTGATCACTTTAAGACGTTTGACTAAGCTTTTGAACTCCATTATTGTCGATGTTTAATTAAAAATTTTGACAGAGAATTGGATTGATGTAATAAACTTTAAAGTTTCTTAAATTTTTTATATTTTTAAAATTATTCCTAAAATTGTACTAATCAATTTTATATTTAAAACAAATTGTTATTATAATAAAAATGAGAAAAAAAGAAATTACTGTAAAGATATCGTCACTTATTGTACCATGACTGTACCATGTCTACATTGATTGGCGTTAGTTTACTGTAATTATACTATAGTTAAATTACTGTAAATATGCCGTATTAATGGATTGAAAAAAATTAGGAATTTTTTGCGCGCATTTTTAACCAAATTTTAACAATTAGTCTCATTGATAATAATTTAGACCAATCATTAGTAGCTTTTTTTTTGCTGTTGCAGTAATTAGCGTTAAATTGTTGTAAATATACCATAGTTAAATTACTGTAGGTATACCATATCGATGACCATCACTTGTTGTATACGTGCAGTAATTTGCCCTAAATTGTTGTGAATATACGATAGTTAAGTTACCGTAAGTAAATCATATCGATGACAATCACATACTGTATACATACAGTAATTGGCCCCAAATTGTTTAAATATACAGTATTCAAATTACTGTAAGTATATCATATTAATGGGTTGGAAAAAATAAGAGACTTTTTTTGTGTGTTTTTTGGCCAAATTTTAGCAAGTTTTCGATCATTATTGATAATAATTTAGACCAATCATAAAGTAATCATTTTTTTCATTTTTTTTTTGCTATGAAAGTAGACAGAAGAGAATGAAAGATGGAAGGGAGAAAAGAGGAGGTGGAAGTTTTCAAGTTTTCGGAAGAGAAGTACACAGCTGTTGGTTAAAATTTTTAGTTTACATATGATTGGAGCAACATGTCAGCGTCCTTATTTCAGGATGATATCTAATTTTTCCGCATTTTTTTCTTTTTTCAATTTCTATCATTTTCCTTTTCAAAATTTCCTCATATTATATTGAAAGATTCAAAATTAAAACGAAATATTAGTTTTATACAAAAAAATAAAAAAAAAAAAAATTGTCAAGTTTTTATCGAATTTTCTACATTTCATTGTTACTACTTATTACTATTACTATCATGACTATTGTCATTAGTATTATTGATATTATGAATTATTAATAATAATAATAATAAATATTTATTCATTATTACTAATTATTATTATCATTATTACTAAATAACTGAAATGGGAATTTTGAAATATTATTGCTAAAATTGCAGCATAGAATAGGAATTATATAGATCATTAAAATAATTATTCATTTTTATATAATTTGTTTCTGAATTTCGTATATATAACGATTATCTTTATTTTCATCATTATCAAAATTGTTTATCAGCAAGGCGATCGATTGCCATTATTTAACAGTAAAATTCGACATTTATCTACTTGCACTATCAATTTTACAACTGGTGATGTTAAAAATCTTCATCATTTGTTATCATTATTACTAATTTTACTGCCGATAATACGGTTAGTGATGAAAATTTCACTTTTAATTTATCATCAAACTCATATTTGCATGTAAGTTTGATGGATTTAGGTAAATGTAAGCTTTATCACTTTTTAATCAATATTATTAATCATGTAGCGGTAATACTGTAACAATAAATGTCCTTATCACTTTTTATTATTATTCCGTTCTATAATTAATGTTGACAAATATATTTGTCAGTCATATTATCATTAAGTGAAATTGATGAAGACATTTTGATCATTGGCATCAATTTTAGCTTCATAAAGCATTTGCAAATGAATAGAGCTATTATTTTATTGGATGATAACGAATGGAATAAAGAATGATCCTACTGTTACGTAATAGCCTTGACCTCTTGGTTGACCTCTAGCTTAATCATTTATTAAATATGCTGTATGCAAAAGCAATGAATATTATCTTTTTTTTCCTGTCATTTTCTCAACTTTCCATTCAACTTATAATCATTTTAAATGTTTTCACGTAATTTATTCACTTCATTTATGATACTTATACTTGATAATAACGTAAATTTTACAAAAGATCAAAGGTTGTCTTAGAGAAAATAATTAATAGTGCTTATTTCAATTACTAACTTTTATTTTATTTTTTTTGCTGTTTTCACAATTTTCTATTCTCATATTATCATTTTAAAAGTTTTAATCACGTAATTTACTCATTTTATTCGTGATATTCATACAAGATAAATAGCTGTAAATTTTGCCAAAGGTCAAAGGTTCACTTTTAGAAAATGATTAGATTTCAATTTCATGAAAAAAAATATTTCAATTTTTGTTCCTTGGCAACTTTCAATTTTTTTTTTTTTTCATGCATATTTCTTGAAAATTTACTTTCATTTCATTATTCATTGACAAAATGTCACATTTCTCAATCGATGTTCAATTATTATATGATAATGAGGATCACATTTACCAGTTTGCTGCACTAAAATAATAATTTGGACAACAGTAAATACAACTTTTAATACTCGAACAATGAAATATATTTTCCCAGAATCTAAACAAAACTGGTTCATTCTTCAAATTTCATCTCTCCGATTTTTCCTTCCCGTCTAAATTTCTCATTTCTTC
Organism: Onchocerca lupi; assembly: GCA_028564675.1. Classification (NCBI taxonomy): domain Eukaryota; kingdom Metazoa; phylum Nematoda; class Chromadorea; order Rhabditida; family Onchocercidae; genus Onchocerca; species Onchocerca lupi. The sequence continues at coordinate 2,669 of JAOVVO010000675.1, read as the reverse complement.
ATTTATTTCATTCTTTTTATCCCAATAGTGATAATAATGATAATAATAATAATAATAATAATAATAATAATAATAATAATAATAATAATGATCATTGAACAAAATATTTAATTAATAGCTTTAAATTTTCAATTTTAAATCTTAATTACACTCATAAATTATAGTTTTGAATAAATTTGTTTAATAAATTTTACGAAAATCTTTTGCCGAAAGTATTTCAATCAATTAGTCAATCATTCATAATTAAGTTTTAAAATTTATAATGAAATATTACAACTACAAAGCAGTAATCAATAATTAGGAGGATTTCATTTATTTTTAAACTAAAATGTGACAAAAATAAAATAAAAAGTTGAAATGGGAAACATTTATGTTATCGAAAATTTGTACTAAATTTTAATTATTTCTTGAATTCCAATTTTTGAATATTGGAAAAAAAATTTTTATTCTTTTTTTTTTCTGATCGATATGTTAGCAAACATTTCATTTTATGATGACGCGCTGTTTCTCGATTGTTCTGTCTCCTTCCCTATCTTATCACTTGTCACCTTTCATTTTATATCCACTTGGAATGTCTATGCAATGAAGATTGATATTGGTAGTAATGATTATTATTACTATTATTATGTAGTAATGATTACAATGATAATGATAATGATTATAGTTAGTAATAATAAGTAATATCAATAATAATTATTAGCAGTGACTATAATTTTGTTAACATACAATTATTATTATCGTTTTACTCCTTCATATTATCATAATAATCACTATTATTAATAATATCACTATGTAATGTGACAACAATTATAGTATGGGAAAATTCCGAAAGATGGATTATTATTAGCATAAAATATTAAAACTCAAGAAGCGTAAAAACAGTTCCAAATGAACCAACAAAAACAGTTTTGGCGGGAAACAATATTTATCTCTTTGTTTATTTTTTTGGCGGTAAATATGTTTATCCTTGTTGATTCATTTGAAACTGTTATCACACTTTTCGAATTTTAATATTCCTTGCTTATGATAATCTATCTTTCGGAATTTTCTAGCATATAGTGCTAATAGTATATGATAACGATTGTAGTCTTAATGATGCTAATAATAATGATTATCACTGTAATGTAGCAACGATTTTAGTGACAAGAATAATGATAATAATAATGTGTTATCAACATTTGATGTTACTAACAATAATTATTATTATTATTATTATTATTGTAATGTAGCAACGATTATAGTGATAATTATAATAATAGCATAGTAACGGTTATAATCATAGTGATAGTGATAACAAAGATTATGCTATATTTATGCCTGGTATGAACTATAACACTGATTATTGCAAATGTTATTTTAATAATTTTATGATTCAAATTCAATTTCACCAAAAAAAAAAGGGAAAAAAAGAAAATTCTGAATTAAATGATTTGGTTGATTCATTATTTGATATATAAATAAAATATCAATAACTGTCTATTTTAGAATCATTTATTTATACGATTTAATTACCTAATTTTATTCATTTATATTTTGCATCTGAAAAAGCAAATTATACACAAATTAAAAGAAATATAAATTATAAAAAATCTGACGAAGAAATTACACACAATATAAATGTTACAACATTATTATCATATGTTAGCGAATCAAATTAAAAAATTAAGTTCTGTTGATTAAATTTAAAATCAAATTAGCAGATAATGATCTAAATAATAGTCGAAAATGGGATAATCCCTATAATGATAATGCCGGAATATTCGAATAATCTCGCGATATTACAGTAATTTTTCTTAATATAACCATATTTTGCAATATAAGAAATATTATTAACATAAATTATAATAGAACATAATTAATATGAATAAAATAATATAATTGAAAAATGAAATAATCGCTTTTTTTTTTTGGTTTATGTATATATAAAATAATTTCCTTTCCTTTTCTTTTCTTTTTAGCGAATATTATTAATATAATAGAATTCAAACAAGCGAAATAATTAAAAATTCACTGATATAAATATAATTAATATCAAAAAAAAATGATTAATATGATTAAAAAGTTACTAATGTAATTAATAATGATAATGGTTATTAATATAATTGAAATGATAATTTTTAAAATTATCAATGCACTTGTATTACTAATATAATTAATATAAATAAAGTAATTTATGAAATTGAAAAGTTATTGATATGATTAATAATGATAACAGCTACTAATATAATTACTAATGATAATTCTTAACATTACTAATATACATGAATTATATTATACTATATTAAAATAATGATAATGATTACTAATTAAAAAATATAAATAAAATAAAATAATATAATTAACTTTTTTATTACATATATATATGTAAGAATTAGTTTTCCTTTCTTTCCCTTTTAATTATTTAAATATATGTAATATTTATATAAGAAGAAAACGCAGATTTTCACTTAGAAATTATATCATTTAGTTAAATGTCAAAGAATTGGAAAGTTTTTTTTTTCCTTTTCGTTTTTCCGTTTTTTTTTTTCTTTTTTTTTTATTTTGCCTTTCCCTACTTTTTCTATTATCCATTTGTCATGGTCGTCGTGGTCGTCGTTGTTGTCTTTCTTTTCTTTCCTTTTTTTTTTTTTTTTCTCTTTCTTTTTTTGTTTTTTTTTTTTTTTTTTTTT
>JAOVVO010000674.1:0-44823 GCA_028564675.1 Onchocerca lupi | reverse complement strand
AATTTTTTGCATTAGCGATAATATTAATATCAATAGCTAATGAGAAGAATATGAGTGAATTGTAGTGGTGACAATAATCAACGTGTAATAATATCAATAGTTAATAAAAGTGATAGCAATCACATCAATAATTGATTACAGTAGTGAAAATTTGGTAATGATAGCAACAATAATGATATTAATCAATAATACAATTACAAATGGTAATATATTGCAACGATTAATACGGGAATTTATTAATTCTGATTTCGTTGCATTTTTTATTGAGAAAAGTAGTGTGAGGGATTTATTCTAGAGCTATTAAGGTTAATCTTATCAGGTTGAAATTACAATTGAGATTGTTTGTAGGACGAATGTTCCGAGAATTACTGAATACTTTCGAATTGCCGGGAATGTTTGATTCTTTAAGCAGTGTTTAGTCATTCGACCACTGTTCCTTTTTGAGTAATAACTACGTTAATATAAAGTAATGTCAAAAAATTTAAAACACTTTCTCTTTCCTATTTATTACTCATCATTTTTTCTTAGAACTAAAAAAGGAAGGTTATGTCATTTTTTTTTTGCATCAACATTATTACGATGAAACGTAGTTTATCATTTTTATTCCTTTTTCTTTCTGATCCTGAGAAAATTGTGGAGTTGAATTATGCTCTTCAATTCTCACAATTTCTTCAATTTTGTTGCTTCACTCACTTGGGAACGAACTCAAACTTGGTTAATTAAACCTTTATTATGATAAATTTGTTAATAAACGAATTTAGCAATTATATCAACAATACAATTTCGATAATACCAAAAGGACAATTTTCATGAAAATACGATTACACAATAAAGAAAAACTGTTATACCACGAACTGGACCATTCGATCGAGCTCATGGCTGCCCATTTTTCTGCTCAGGACCCTCATCTTCTTCGTAGATGGAGGATACTGGAATCATTTTCAGGCTACAAGAAAGCTCCCTTGTTGTTTCAGGAGCATACGCCTTTGCCTGTGATTAGCGCATGATGAAAAAGAGCTTTTTTTTAAAGTTCATTGACTTAATAGACAAAAAAAAAAAAAAAATGATTTCACAATTAGCTAAAGCAAATACGCAATGTCAAATTTAAAACAAACGAATCACTGGTTTTCTTCTTTTATTCCCGCGATTTCAACGACAATCACAATAAAATATAAATTTATCAAAACGAGATGCAGTTTGTTATAATAAAACATTTGTTGAAATAAATTTTTTAATTCCAGAAAATTTTTTCAAATGATACATATGACTTGGATCGGTAAAATAAGAAATTTGTAATAACTTTGAATTTTATAATGTTGAAATGTGGAGTAAAGGAGACATAATGATGTAAATAAAAATCAAAAATTAAATAAAATATAAGTATATTTAATTTTATCGTAAATGATTTAATCAAAAACAATTAAATTAAAAATAAGGATTTTAATATTTTTAATTTAATGATTATTTTTGAAATTGTAGTAATTAAAAAAAAAGACAATTTATAATGTTTGTTATCAGTGAACAATTTTAAAAAAGTTTGATATGGATAATGTTATGAATTTAGCAATAGTTGTAAAATTTTGAAAATAAAAAGGCAATATTTATGAAAATATTTTTATGCATTAAAAAAAATTGATTGTTCTCTCTTTACTGTTAAAAATAACTTTTCTCTTATCAACGTGTAATTTTCTTCATCTATTCTAAAGCTTTTAATAATCATATTCGATCAAAAATATTACATTTGTATAATTTTTTAGTAGAAAGTTCTTCGCCCAATAGTAAATTTAAGTTATTCTCTTGTATGATTAGTTGATTATTTAATGTTAATTTAAAAGAAAAGATTGAATTTTTTACAACGAATTATTGAATTTATTTTTTATTTCACAAATTCAGTAATTCATTTTAAAAAAATAAATAAAACATTGTTATTCTGATGGAAATTTTTTTTGCTTTTCAATCACTATGACTTATCTTAGTATCTAATATTTTTCAAAAAAAAAAAAATAATAATCACTGTTTATATTTTAGAAATGTTGAAAAAGAAAATTGATCCTTGAAAAGTCACTTCATTGAAATAAAAAATAAAAATAAAATAAAAAGCTTATTGATCAATTTTTTTTTTTTTTTTTAATGTCTGAATGACTCCAAGGAATCAATATAAATTATGTAGAATTTAAAAATAAATTATAGATAAATTATGGCATGACAAATTATGACGACATGAAATCATCAGATGTATTTAGTGGATTTGGAAATTAATATTTGTACTTATTTTAATGCCTACTACTATAATTATTGCTATTCTTCGAGCTGTTAAGATTTTTAATTGATTGGAGAATTTTTTTTTTTCTTTGGCTTTAATCAGAAGATTCAATCTTGACGATCCTATACTTATGTAATTAAAAGTAAAGAATATTTGAAGGATTATGTATGAGTTTTTGATCGTTTCTTTCAAGTATTGATTGATTATGATATTGAAGAAATCCATGAAGGAGAAGCTTAATTTCTGTTCTTTTGATTTTTTTGTCTTTATTTTTTGAATGATTTCAAAGTTTCTTTATATTGAATTGTATAGAAAGATTTATTTATTGAAAGAATTAGCAGCACGAAAATGCGATGCAAGCAATGTTGTATAGAATGGGAATAATGGATTGATAAGAAACGGAAATGATTCGTTCATTTCGCATTCGCGGAATCCTTTAGCAAATGGATTACTCTCGATTTTAAGTTCTGTTATCTAAAAAAAAAAAAAAAAAAAAAAAAAAAAAAGAAAATAAAATGAGAAATAAATTTAATCGATACTTTAGTATCGATTACAGAAGCTATATCTATTTATCATAAATTTTGATTTCTATGAAACTGATTCGTAATATTCAGTAATTTTTTCAGCTTAAATAGCTACTACGAGAATTGAGATATATTAAAGTTTAAAAATTCAAGCTTTGAACTTTACCCGATGATTTTGATAAGCAGTAACAGCCATGAATGATGTACTCGAGAATGAAAATGTTCGACATTGACGTCCGTTTCCATCAGCATGCACCACAATGTGTATGTTTGGTTGATAACGATGCATCGAATTTACAATTATCTGTAAATTCATATCACAAAGATATGATATGATATCGTAAGGATTTGCTTACCGAAGATACTATTTAACTAAGCTTAAAAATTCAAACTTTTTTCCGCGTAAATTGAAAAGAATTTGCCCTTTCGCACTTCTCTTCATAAAATAGTTTAAAAAATAGAAATTTTCCGTATTTTTAATCTACATTTTTTTTAAGTAAATTTTTTTTTCGCAGAACATTAGGCTTTTAGAAAGAAATCAATTTCATTTCTACTTAGATTATTCTTTCAAAGTTTATAGATTAACTGGAAATAAATTTACCTTTTCTTCTGTTGTTTCAATTTTAAATTTTGTAATTAAAAATTCATTAATTTGCTTAAAATTCATTCTGTTATTTGATAATGAGCTCTCATTTATGGTTATCAATAAAAAATGATATACATACATGTCCATTTTGATCCAGTTGATTGTTGGTTAATTTAATTTTATCAAATGATACTATCTGACGCATCCAATGTTCACCGAGAGCAGGCGATTCACCATGCACATGAACTCGACATGGTAATTCTGCTTCTCCTAAAATTTATAAATTCGACAAAATGATTTTTTAATTTATCAATAAATCTTAAAATTGGCAATTAAATGCATTCATTCTTCTAATGCCTTAAAAATCTATAATTCGATCTTAGCATAATGAAATTAAATATAAGTAAATAAAATTAAATAAGTTAAAAAATTAAAAAAAAATTGAACAAATAAGTGTGCCAATCAATTTCAACATTAAATTCAGCAAATATAAGAGTTTACCCGGTCCGGCGACGATCCATTTCGATTGATGAAAAGCGTAACGATACCTTTTGTTATCGATACACGTCAAATCGACCATTAACGAGTAACGTGTAGTTGGCTCCAGGCCAGATACCGCCACTTGTAACGTTGGAAACATTCGTCTATAATTTAATTTAAAACATATAAAAAGAAGAAAGTGGTAGAATTTGAAAAATAGTTCTAACTAAATTCAAAATTTAACAAATTTGTCAATATTTTTCAAAACAAAATTATAGTCTGTAAATGTTATCAATTATTTATCATTGACTGAAAAGATGGCGAGAAGATAAGGCGGAAAAATTTCTTCACGACATTTGACACTTAAATACTTTTACTGTTATCTTTTATGATTAATCAGTTATGCACTTTTTTAAATTAAAAATTTCAATGTCAAAATTGAAATTGTAATAAACTGACTTTGGTTTTATAAACGCTAACAATTCTTTTAGATTTGTTTCGTTTGAAATTGCTGTTCAATATATTTCTAACTTTTTCTTATCTTGCAAATATGATTGATTTTTCATCAAATTCATAACTTTTCAGAAAAAAGGTATAAAAATAATTTGAAGAAGGAAAAAAAAATACTTTCATGATATTTAATTATTTTTTGCATTTCTTTTTTTTTTTTTTTTTTTTAATTAAAAGTTTTCGTGCTTAAAAATCTTGATATCAAATTGTGCGATGCTATGCAGTAAGCTAATCGTATAAAAAATTAATAGTAATTTTTAAATCTTAATATTATATAAAAGATTATAAAAGAGATATAAAAGATCTTAATATTCTAAAAAAACAATCAACCCCTCTAATCCTAATTTTTTTAAACTGAAACTTTTGTAAATGATTGAGCTTTCGTGCGATGTGTGTTTATGCTAAATTAAATTCCCGAGATATTCCTAAACTATGTCCCTGATCAATATTCATCCATAATTCATTCCCATAATTCTGTTTTATCACAGTATCATCCATAAAATATTACAGAAAGTATAACTGCTAATTTGATTAATTCAATGTACAATACAGTAACATGAGAATAAAATGCTTTTGCAACAGCTTTTCTGTGTTTCTAATTTATTATTAAAATCTGAATATATCTATTTAAGCAGATAAATTACAATTGTTCATATTTAGTGCCAAGAAAAAAAAAAGAAAAAAAAAACATTAGATTGGAAAATTCTACATTTTTTTATTTATAAAAATTCATCATATGAGGAATGAGTAATTCAGCTCAATGTTCATTTTATCAACAATTTGAATTGCTTAAAATTATTTCATCTTCAAGAATAGAAATATCAATATTCAATTATAAGTAAGGGTTTCGAGAATTTTGAAAATAACAAAATCGGACTGAAATAATAGTAGCATTTGCAAATAATAATAAAAATTCTTGTCTCGATACAGAACAAATAATATTTTTATCTAATATATTAATATATTTTTAAAGCTATTATATATATAATTTATATACATATATATATATGGATTTATGCAAATAACTTTTAATTTATTACCATAATATTTTGAAAAAATTATACTTATATATTTTTTAATATCCAAGATAATTTTTCCTGGTGTATCATAACATTTGGATGCAGAGCCTGGCAAAATATTTATTGAAATAAAAAGTAAAATTGAAAAATGTCAAAATATTATGTAGCTGCATAAATTAAAAGTTATTTCCATATTTTTAAATTATAATTTATATCCTTCTTCATCATTTATGACTGAAGTGATAGAACTTGAATTGAAAAATCATCAAATTAATACATCGAATTAAGTATATTTAATATTAACTTTCATTCAATTATTTCAATTCGCTACTCAAGATTTTTTCTTTTTTTCATGTTTAGAAAAATTTCTTAGGAATTTTTTTCCCAGAAAGTTTTTTTTTTTTTTTTGATTTCATTCAGACATTCATTAGCAGAACATTCAATCTCTAAATAACTTATGATAAGATTATAATATTAAATATTTTGCTTGTAATCAAACTTCTGATCATACTAGCGTATTTATAAAATTGCTTTTTAGTTATATTGTATAAAGATTTCGTTTGTAAACGATTATTAAAAGATAATAGTAATAATAGTAATAAATAAAAAATAACAATAATAAATGTTGTATTGATTTACTCGAAAGCAAAGATAAACAATATAAAAACCAACAAAGAACTAAAAATTGATAAGAATTGATGAAATGATTAATCTAAATTTGCTTGCTATTTCATTTTTTCTAGCCTTCCTTAATCTACTAATTATTCATGATGATAAGGATTATAAAAAACAGAATGATAAATCACTAAAATCAATGATTATTATTATCTTTAAGCTGAAAATAGCAAAAAAAAAAAAACCGATTATCATTATTTGTATTTAATTGATAAATTGAAATAAAAAATGATGATAATTGATTGCTTTTAATACTAAAGTAAGGTTTATCTCTTTCTTTTATATTATTGATAAATAAAGATTAATTATTGGAATAAAATTAAAATTTAAAATAAAATATAAATTGAAATAGAGAAGAGAAACGATTGTAAAACAAAAACAAAAACAAAAACAATATGATAGGTAAAATCATTTGGCTTACCTTCCAGTTTTTGTAACAATCATTTCGGTACCATATGCATGAAATTTATTCCATAATGTGGAACCTTCTAAACGCATCGATACATTACGCAATGCTGGATGATAATCATTCGAAATAATTGATGATTTCTTTGGAATCAAATTATAATTTGAATAATTTTCAGTATTATTAAAATTATTATTATTATGATGAATAATAGTATTATTATTGTTAAGCGTAGTGGGAAATAATTTTAGCATATCCGATTTTTGCTTTGTTTTATTCGTGCAATTATTATTATTATTATTATTATTAGTATGAAAATCAGTACTCAGATTGTCATTATTACTATCGGTTACCGTATCACCGATTAAATATGCGATGCTGAAAGGTTTCGTAGACATGTTGACGCCTTGATATGGAAATTTCACATAGCAACTAGATGCAGTGATATAGCTAATGTTACCACAAATTGGTGGTGATAGCGATGGTGGTGGTGCTGATAGCGATAGTGGTGATGGTGGTGCTGATAGTGGTGGTGATGATGATGATGGTACTGATGGTGCTAATGTTAGTTGTCGGAAAATTGGGGCGTCGTGAAATAATAATATTTTGAAGAGTTGTAGAAAGGATGGGATAAGATTTATCGGAAGGATAAGAAAAAAAAAAAAAAAAGAAAAAATTTTTGGAATTTTTCGATTATTTATCTTAAGAATATATGAGCATAATAGCAATAAACAATTAATGATGATGATAGTAGGAAAATGATAATGATAATGATGATGATAGGAGTTATATGGTAAGCTTTTATCATCAAATAGGATTATCAAAAAAACACTTGTGGTGGGAATTGGAAAGTTTTATTATAAAGTGAGCTATCGTTAACCATCTGGCAGCTAACATTACAGTAGTATTAATCACGAGCTTTTTCACATATGATCCTGACAAAATATACCGTAGAAATGATAAATGTGAAATTGTATCTTATCGATCTCATCAATCAAATAATTAATGATGATGCTAATATTAATAATAATGACGATGATGATGATAAGATGAAAAAGAAGAGAAAGATAACAATGTTTGGAAAACAGATTTAGATCCATGTATACTTTTTTTATTCATTGTCAACTTGGATGTTTCAGTTTTACGATTTTGCTTGCTAAATTTTTCGCATTTATTAAAAAAAAAAAAAAAAAAAGGAAGAAATCTTTAGAAAAAAAAGAAAGTGAAAGTCTTTTGTATCAAAATAATACGATTGTTACAAGTTAATTAATTGATGATCTTATTAATCGAATCGAGAATCAGTTGGAACGGATAATATGAAATGTCATCGATTATTGTCATATGAGAAGAAAAAAAATGCTATAATGATTGTTTGTTATCATTGTCATTACTAACAATTGATAATGTAGTTATTTCTGTTATGATAACAACAGCATTTTTAATCGTATGGAAAATAATTTGATTCATGAAATCCTAGAAAAGATGACATCTGACATCATCCTTATGAATAAATATAATTTTATATTTCAGTTTAAATTGTCAAAATTTATTATTCATGAACTGAATAGTATATCTTAATCAAATATTTTTCATTTTATAAAATTAGTAATTCATATAAACGGATTAATACTTGAGAAATGTTCCACATTTTTAGGAAGGTAAATCAGCTTAGTAAGAAATGATTAATAGAGATATTACTTGTGTCAGTTGATAACCAAAATCTTAAATTTGGAATTTTATAATCCGGAATTCATCTAATTCTTAGACTAAATATTTATTTATATCTGCAAGTTATAAATTTCTTCTGATTTAATTCAGTACTCTCAGATTATCATAAATTATGAGGATTCTATCTTGCATCTGAAGATTTGATTTATCTCAAAATCCAAAGAAATCAACATATTTTTGCATATTTTTTTCATCTTCAAAAAATTTACAAATTATTCTAGACATAAGTAAGCTGCAAGATTCACCTGTAATTATGGAGATTAAGATCGTATCGAAATTTAAACTTCAGAATAAATCTTAACGAGCATTATCATCACTTGTTTACCATATTTCGATTGTTTTTTTTTTAATGAACATTAATTCGTTTAAACTGTTTTATAAAAGACTATTTTCTTTTTTTTCATCCAACGGAATAGTCAGTTCATGATGGATTAATAGGCCACTTTGCGATTAACCACATCAGGAAAGATGATGCCACAGAAACATCTGGTAATCCACTGACAGTTCGAAAGGATCTCTAACTCCCCTTTATTTCAAAATGTTTTCAAGATGTTCAGACTTGATGGAGATTTATGGGTCGGAAAAGTTTACAGACTCTTCTCAAATGCTCCATCGTAAAATATTTTTAATGATTCTTGATTGGTTTACAATAAATTCTAAAGTTTTCTATTCGTTACTTCCTGTTTGAACTGATTAAAGATTTTTTGATATGCATTTTATCAACGCAAATATTTATAATAACAGTAACTAATAATTTCATAGTAAAAACAACAACAATAACAAATAGTAACGATGGGATCATTTTATTTACAGTAGAAACAATATAAATATTATTATTGATCCCGTTTGATCTGTCTAGCTACAAGAAGATAATCCAACGTATATCTATTTTGATCAACCCTGAAAATTATATATTATATCAAAATAAGAATTGAATAACAACAAATTTTGTTAAAAAAACAATTTTTGTAAATACTTTTTTTAAGCCGAATGATTTTTAAAATGTCAAAAAATACTTTCCAATTCAAATAATGAACTGCAGTGATTAGAGAGTATAAGACAAAATAATATTTGCTTATGTCACTTTTATATAAGAACTGATAAAATAGAATCAGCAATCAGTTTTAAACTAACAAAATTCAATGTAATCTAGGATTTCAATGGATTGTTGGAATCTTTTTACTGAATTCAAAAAATGCTTTATACGCAAAATTAGTGATATACAAAATTTTTCCCTGAGAAGGGATTAGAATAATAGTGCAATATCCACTGCGTGAAAACTTACAGCTTCGTTATTTGATTTGCATGATCAGATAACCGTTGTTGTAAAGCGGTTAGGGAAGTTAAATTTGCAGCTCGATTGAGCTTTATTTGATATCCGTATTCCATTAGCAAACTTTTCAACCAAAGCTGCCAGAAATGAATATGCCTCTCGACAGAACCGATATTTTCAGCGAGCCATTTCAATAATTTCTCTGCATAAGCTATGGATAAAGAACGAGTAGCTATATCGACTGAAATGATTCAAAAAATTAATTCTTAAATTAAACATAACTCTTCTTTAATAAAAGAAAAAGCGCATGAAGTGGTGCTCCACTTGACATTAAAATATTAGGAAGAAACAGCAAATCAAAAAATTTAAAAAACATAAAGCAATGATCAATTAGCAAACTATCTGCAAAAAAAAAAAAAAAAAAAAAAAAAAAAAAAAAAAATAAGCCTACTCTGCGCTACGGGCGTATTCAATAATACATTTTCGATCATTTCTGCTTGATTCAACTGTAGTGCCATTTTCAGTGCTGCTGAATATTCCCCTTCCTTCAACGCATTTTCAACACTAACCGGAGTTACTGATACTCCAAGTTCAAACGGATTAAAAAGATTACGATGATCAAGAGAGAAGACAGCAACACCTTCTGTTGAACAAACTGCAAAACTACGACCTGAAAAAAGATTAACTGTTAAAAATTAATTTAGTTCCAATTTTTGGAAGAAAAATAATGTTATGATGTCCATTCTTGAAATGAAACATCTTGGTTTGCAAGTTTTTTAGAATTATCTATTAAATTATCACCTGTCGGTGAGAAATTTATATCTTCAACGCGCATTTCTGGTCGAGAGGATCGCTCAGAAAGATCTGAATGTCGGGTACCTGGGAGTTTTATATGTTTCTTACCATCCGCTTCTTGTTCGCTATCAGAAGCGTCAATTAACATTATATTACCAAATTCTGAGAAATTACGCCGATTTATATCCATCTAAAATCAAATAAACAGAAGTGTAACACTGATTCTGATTTCTGTCACCTTTCAAATAACGTACCTTAACGCCATCCAAGCTGCGATTCGTTGTTAGTTTTAATTTTTTCACTATGAGTCGTTCCGCAACGCTATATAAACATATGTAATTCGATTGTCCAGCAGCAAGAAGTAATGTACCATCAGCAGAAAAGCATATGCACGTGAAAGTTCTAAAAACCAGAACTGCAGCAAAATCTTTTCGCAAAAATCGAACAATGAGATATTATTCAAAAACCTTCCAAAATTTAATACAAAACTGGAATTACCTGCTCTTTTCACTTGTTTTCTTCTTAATAAGATCAGTAGCTCTGCGTGCAGCATCGACATCAAGAGCTGTTTCTATTGTACCAATTTCTGTCGATGTCTGAGTTTCGAAAAGACTCACCGACGAATCAAGGCATAATACCTGGAATACAATTTGACATTTCAATGAATACTTTTCGAAGCTAAGTTTACCGATTAATTTGGTTTCGAGAGAGAGAAAAAAAAGACAACTTACAGCAAGTATTTCACCACCAGGAGAATAAGCTACATCAAGACCTTCGTAAAGTAAATCGATGGATTCTGCTACCGATGATTCAACAACATTCCATATACGAAGAGTTTTATCCCAAGATGCCGAAGCCAAATGTGTACCTGGAAATTAAAATTCTATGCATGGTTTATTTTGAAACATAATAAATCTTTGGTTCCACAATAGATGAAAATCAAAACATTAGTTTATGATCGAAATTATGGAAGGACTTTTCACTTTTTACTCTAAAATAGAACAAAGAAATTCTTATTCCACTGTCAAATAGATAGCATATATTTCTCAAGCAATATTTAAATACTGACCATGAACAGAAATAGAAGCAACTGGAGCTGAATGTCCAGACAAGATATCCAGTAATTTTCCGTTCTCAAGACTCCATACATAAATGTTAAACATTTCCACCGAACTTGCCATCACAAGTTCAGCAGCCGAATCAATTGCTAAGCAGCCAAGCTGCGTTTTATCAGGACAAACCATTGTTCGGAAATTGCGGTATCTATAATGTACAGTGTGACCTGAATTAAAAATTGAAGTACTCATTAACTTACCTTTAATCATTCAACAAAATTTTTTTGATCTGGACTAACCTAACTAGATCATGTGCACGTACAGTTCCATCTAGTGACGCTGACAATAGAGCTTTGCCATCGGAAGTCCAACAAACTGCACTTACTCCGCTAGTATGTTCGGTGAATGTTACAACACAAAACGAGGACCGACAAGACCAAACCTTCACCTGAAATTCCGAATTTCTCTAAATTTTCAAGATTAAATATTTTGTCAAAGAAGAGAGATTCATTATTAAAAGCACTAAATTTTTATCTGCTTTAAAAATTAAAAGATAGAACTTCGAAAACAAGCATAATTTAAAAAAAAAAGAAAAAACTATTCTTAAAAATGAGGTAGGGACAAACAAACTTTTCCATCCTCAGCACCAGTAGCAATTTGAGATCCATCGGGCGAATAAGCAACTGTTGTGATAGATTGACTATGTGACTGTTGTTTCATAACGTAAGTTTCACTTTGCCATTCCCAAACTACTAACTGGCCTTCGGTTCCTTTTCCACAAGCTATTGCTATCCAATCACCGGATTTGTTTATAGCCAAGTGTGATACCTTCGTTTCCGATGCCCTTTATTTACAAAAAGTTAAGATCCACAAAAATCACAAAACTGCTTCAATTAATTAGTCCGAATTATACTAATTTAATTTTTCCAAAAAAAGTATATAAAGTAACAACATGGGAAAATGAAATTTATAAATGCTAAATAATTGGCTGATTTATACAACTTTTCCTATCAAAATAGTAGCTCCCTCTCTAATAACTGGTCACAGCAAATCCAAGATGAAATGTTATGTATAAAGAATTAAAATTGACATCTTAAACTATATCACTTTTTAATAAAGTATAAAAAACGCATTACACAATTTACCTCAAACTATAGATGAGATTAAAATGTGGCATTTCATGTAGAAGAAATGCTCCATTTGAAAATGCAGTGACCAATAATGATGTAGACGGATGATAAGTGCTTGCCGTAAGATTAACGCCTTGTGCATTATCCAAATGTTCCATCATATAATGTCTAAATTTTTCCGTAGCAATAAAAATAAGAAATGAATAATACAAACCGTAATTCTGTCCGGATTAAATAAAATTGTAATTTAATAGGGAAAACAGATAAATGAATCTCCGCAGAAAGAATTACAAATATACAAAAAATCAAAAGGAAAAAATAAAGTGATCAATAAGTCAGAGCAAATCATAAGAATGTCTTTTCTATTTATTGATTTTGCAGCGTAAATAAAAGATCAAATCAAAAATATTACCTCTTCGTTTTATCATACCACATTCTCTTCACATCTTCAAAAGCATTTTTCGAATGTAATCTTTCAACAAAATCTTCTTGTTTCAAAGCACAAGTCCAATGATTAGCTAATCCACGTTTATCAACTGATATTAACTGAAAAAAAAATATGAAATGTCGATTACATTGTTATAATTTAGTGACTGAAAATATTTTACACAGGAAATATTGAGCAGTGACTAGAAGAATGATTTCAATTTCGAAAATAAATATAAGATTAAATGCAAAATATTAAATCTAAAGTGGCGAGGAAAGAATAACCGCATCATCAATAAAGGTATTCCCTTCTATGCTTGTATTGTTAAGGCATTACAAATTTAAGCATGTTTTAAAAAGATGAAGTTGATGATCAAGTAAACACTACATTATTTCACTACAGCTATTCAATTCAGTCTATTTAAATTTCGAAACAAGTAATTGGAAAACATTGAAATTTACATCGTATGAGTTGTGGCAGAAATGACTGCCCACTACTTCTGCTTTGTGTGCGGCTAAAGCATGCAGAAATAGATTTTTCAAATTGTTTACAGCCGAAACTACTCGCACTTGTTTGTCTTCTGAGCCCACAACCAATAATCTAAAATAAAACAATAAAACATTCCATAATATGAAATTTTATCTACAAAAACTTAGTCAACAATCAATAAAAAGAAATGACCCATTAATCTTAAACAGTTTATACACCATTTGAGTCATATATTCACGAAAAATAAGGTTACAAATGAGCAAATTACTTGTCATCGTAACTCCACTCTATAGTTTTCGCTTTCTCAGCAGTGATTTTGTGAGTATGTAACAACATAAATGGATTTAGTTGAAAATTCTCAATCCCTGCAACCAGAAATACTTGTACATCGCCACCTCGACAAGCAGCCAATCGTCTGAAAGGAAAATTTTATTTTTGTGTAAACAACAAGGATGAAATAAGTTTGAAAATTTCATTTTTAAGGATGAAACATATTAAGCTTTTCACTTTAAATGCAAACCTGCCGTCCATTGAAAACTTAACATCATTAACACGAGCTCGAAAATGATGTCGATATAAAATCGTTTGAGTAATCAAATTAACATATTGAGCTTGTCCGGCTATAAAATAAAATGTCATCATCAGCAAATAACATCGATGTAAAGAAACATTTTAAAAAAGAAAAGCAATGCGGAATTGCTGGATAATGAAAACAATATTTCCAAAAAAAAAGAAAAAAAAACAATTCGCTTGAAAAAATTAGGATGAAAAAACGAAATAAAATTAAATAACTAGGAGTAGAAATAACCTTCATTTACTAGAAAAACATATGTTCCAGATGGATGGATTGCTACCAATTTAATGTTAAAATTTGACTCGATGGCAATGGTATTTGCTTCGTTACTGTAATTAGTCGACATTATTATTCAAAACATTATTTAGCGATTCAAGAAAATATAATAAAGAACTTCAGTAATAACAATTAAAAACAACTGCAACACCAACTCACTTCTTCAGATCAAAAACTGTGACTTTATTACCAACTGGACTTATAACTGAATTACCATCAGTTGAGAATGTAACGTTGCCGGAACGGTAAACAGTGCCGATAAGGCTTGAAAACTAAAAAATAAATTGATTAAAATAGAAAATTCAATTCTGATTCAAAGCATATCAATCAGTTAACCTAACTTCGAGATATTTCAGAACGAAAATAATTTTTGTGCATAAAATGATTTTTGCAAGATTTACGAACGCAAGTAACATTGTGCTGAAAAGACCACTTATGCTATCCAAGAAAAATCATCACGACTTCATATCTCAATTTTACTAAAAATTAACCAAAATACATCTTGAATTTATGACTAACTTTGAAATTGATGCTCATAAATGATTTTCTTCCAAATAGGACTTTGATTGAATGAAAACGTTCCAAAGTAATAGAAGGGAAAGAAAAGTTCCTGTGAAAAATGAAAAGACCAATTAATAAACTATTAAAAAAAAAAAAAAATTTCAGATCGTAGGCTCAATAATTAGAGCAAAAAGTAAAATGATATGGTAACATATTACCAATATATCCTCTAAATTTGTTGGTGTGATCTGTACATTCAAGTTTACCCATTCTTTATTACTATCAAATTTGAATAAATTAATAATAAATTAGTAAATTGGACAAACATAAAGCTTAATTGGCCAAAGCAACAATATATCACAAAGCAAAAATGGAAATCGTACGTAATTCAACAATCACAGTAATCCCTAACATTTTATAAATAACACAGTACACAAATCACGGCATTGTTCTATTTATAAATAACATAACTCACAAAAAAAGCATGAAATTGACTACTTTAAACATTACTACTAAAATTTACAATAATTTATTTTGAACAGAACTTTCTTCAATGAGTTTTACTTTGTTAGTAGATTTCTTCTTCTTACTTTCGATAGCATCTAAAAGCAAGCCGGTAAAAACAATAAGAGTGGCTAAAGATTGTCTCTGTGTTAGAATATTACCAAACAAGATCACAGAACCGAGCATCGTGAATAGTTTACGTGTTGTTGTTACAATTGAACACGTCAATGGACCAAATTCCGTCACAGTTTTGAAAATGAAGAACTGAAAATAATATAATTCGTAAATAATTGTAGGAAAAAGAAAAATGATTGGAAAAATTAATAGTCTTTGAACTTACAAAAACTATATTTGCAACTCTTAGAAATGAGAAAAAAAAATTGTGGTTTACCTGTCCCAGAGCACTTGCAGCAGCAAGGGAAAATAGTTCCATGATTATTTTTGGATATAACTGCACAAATTCCATAAAATCGAATAATTCACCGGTTAGAAGCAGACCGATCAAAAGATATAACGAAGAAAATGAGTTCATATAATACATCATACTATGAGCATTTACTGTATGTTGCTGACGAATTCTATCCTGTATTGCGCCTGTGGTACCATCCATTACCAACGACAGCAACTATAAGTTTGGTACATTTCATCTTTCCTACTAGATTTCAATAAAGTACATATTTTCATAAATTTAAAAAAAATTGATATAGAGCTCTGAAAAAAAATCAACTAAAAATAACATTGTGATTCCAGCTGAATGTTTAAGAAGGTATATACTTATAAATGTTCAAGAAGGTATATACTTATAAATGTTATCAAATATACTGTTGTAAAAACATCAAATTAGTTTCCAATTGCTAAATGTAAAGTATTTCAAAAATTAAACGTTAACTCTTTGTGTTATGATATATTGATAAACCCATTCAAAAGTCTCATTATGTAACTTACAAATTTACAAAAGTGACAGTAACATACCAGCAGTAATTCACCAAAACCTAAACTGAAAACAGATTTTCCATATGTTTTATCCACTTTTTCCTTATATAAGAATAGTCCAACACCAAACACAATCATTAAAACACAACAAAATTTTTTGAAATGATATCGTTTATTAGCGAAGAGAAAACCGAAAATCATTATCGGTATTGGTTTACATGATTTACCCAGTACCTAAAACGAATTAAATTTGAATGCAATAATACGTACAAATGTAAAGCGATTGTTTACTTTTATGTAGAAACATCACATATAAGTTTGCTATAAAGGATCATAACAGAAATCCATTCAACATTATTTCTGGAAGATAAGGAAGAGAATTTCATGAGGTGTGAATGAATTCGCGATATGAACAAAAACAACTGTTCCATGTAAGCAAACAAGCATTAAAAGAAAAGTAACCTGTGTTGGATATGGTATATACTGCAGTGCATGATTACTTGTGATCATTGCAAATAAGTAACTGGTGGATACAATGGAATATGTCCGTATCGGCACATTATCTCTGGTTTTTCCTCTCAAAATATAAGCGAATATTGCATTTATAGCACACTGTACAAATACGAGTGCCTGTATATATGTGAAACGTTCCCTGCCATCAGAACCATACTTACCCTTTGTTCTGAAAGATTCAAAAACCAATTAGTACATTTTATCATCTTTTCTAAACTCCGAACCATACATTTTTATCAGTCAATATTTCGAACAAGATGTTTCGGAACCTGCGAAAAAAATCTTTATTTCAAGCGCTAATTAAAGTTAAGAATCTTACATTGATTCCTGAATGACTCCAAACCAAAGATAACAAAGCAAAGTACCACCAGCACAGAATAATAGATTGGCTGCTTGCCTCCACACTGCTTCATTTGCGCAAACTTCGTCTTCCGTCTTTTTAGAATTATCAATTCTTCCATTCATTTTTCTCACTGAACTGAAAATCCAGTATACGTTGAGTTTCTGCAGAACATTACATTGCTAAAATGTATGTGCCCATTAATTCCATGTAATTTGATGGAATTATCATATGATAATATCATATAATTAAATTAATTCATCCCAAGATCAGACTGAAAAACCAGTCTTAGAAGATTCGTCTTCACTAGTAAATTATGTGAAAGATCACATATATATGCGAGGAAGTAATATTTAAATTCTGATTACACATCCACTATGAAACTTTGTGCCTTTTTTAAATTTAAAAATGAGAAGTATCACATTTTCGAGGAGAGCTTGAAATGCCTAAATTCTGGAATTGAAAATGACAAAACAGTTGAACAGACCAAATATCCCGAATCAATCGCAATTTGAGATTGCTATGCATTTCTTGCACTTTGGAAATTAAAAGCAATTAAAATTAAACGATGGATAATCATAAAAATGATTTAACTGAGATCAGGAAAAAAATGAATAATAAAGCAAAGGATGTGGTAAAAAATGATAAAGTTGTAGGAAACATAATGCGAGAAAAATCGCAAATGAATAAATTTATATTTCACGTTAAAAAAAAATATATTATTATCAAAAAATAATGCAAAAAAACATTACCTCAAAGTTATCTCACTGATTTTCAGTTTGACGTTTTATAAATCTAAAAATAATTTATTTAACAGGTAAATCAAGAGACCGAAAATATCACTAACACATTCATTCATTCAAAGTTTCATCAAAATTTCCAAATTTTGGCTACTTGTCCCACATCACCGAATTGAACAAATCTCGCTACTTGTTCTCAAGCCTACCAGAGCATTGGAAACAGGAAATCGGTTCGAAATATAGAACGTTTGTGCAGCTCAATATCTTTGACAGTTCTCTTTTTTTTTTTGTGGCCGGCTGTTGTGAGGCTAAAAACTAGTGTTTGGTGATAATGGTGTGTTAAGTGATAATTTTTGGGGTTTTATTGAGAGGTTATAAAGAAGCAGTGTAATGTATGAAATCTGATCGTTTATCTTATCAGCAATTTGATTTATTCACAAAATTTCATTTATTGTTGCACGTTGCAATTTGGCTACGTACCAATTAATTTTCATTCATTTCTAAGTTATGCAACGTTTCCTGGCGTTATTTGACGTGTATGTTTGTTGGATAGATAGAGAAGTATTGGTTCTTTGGAAACGTTCAAATAATATTCGCTTAAATTTCATTTAAGTATTGGATTTCGTGGTTTTTCAACTTTTCAAGTTCCTACGATTTAATTGCATCTCTTATTGTTAACTGTCCTATTCAATTACAGACGTATGAATTGTACTATACAGTTTCAATCGAAAATTTCTATATGCCATTGGTAGAGTAAGGATTAAGAGTGCTTCCGAAATTAAATTTCAATCAAATATTACAGAAATCGATATATATATATCTTATCGCTATCCATGTTTTTGTGCAAGCCCTATTGATATATTTTTAGATTCATAATTTATGTCTACTCGAATGGATGAAACTAAAAATATTGTAATGAAAGACAGTCATCGAATGCGAAAAAACGATGGTAATGAAATGATATGCATAGAAGAGAATATTACACAAAAGAATCCGTCGGATGAGCTCGGATTTGTAACAGAAGAGGGATATAATATTGGTGCAAATGATAAACCCGAGATTGCGCATAAAGAGTCTGATTTCCCGGAGTATGGCACATTAGCAACAAAAGATTGTGGAGAAATAGCTGTAGACAAAACATGTTTGCATTCTGGAATAAGGGAAGGCGAAAATTTTGGTGGTGAAGACTTTGATGTTATTGATCAAGATACGAAAGAAAATCAGAGTGGTGATGGAAATAGTACTGGAAATGTCATCACTGAATTGGCAAATCAAAACGCATCAGAGCTATCTCAAAATAAGGCAACATTTTTGCTCAAGTTTATATTTGCCATGCTGTTTGTTAATAGTTTATTTAAATTTCATTTCAAAGTGCAAAGGAATTCAGTATTAATTCCGGAAATGTCTTTATCTCTTATTTACTTTTTCCTTAAATTAAAAGTACTCGCTTTAGGTTGAGGAAGCTGTTCATGATAGTTCAGAAACAGCAGAAACGCGAAGTATTTATAATGGTGGAAAAACTCATTCACAAGGTTTGTTAACTGAGCTAGCGTTAATGAATTAAACAAAGTAATAGTACTTAAAATGAGCAATTCAAATCTTTTGAATTATATTGGTCGCAATTATTTTCTTTCAGTAAGCGAGAAAAGAGCAATAAGCTCTTTTCAAATTGTAGTAATTGAGTTCTATTATTTTTAAAAGCAAAAATTTCAAGAATGACGAATAATCTTTTAAATAGTGCTTCCTATTATTAAAATGATTGATCATAACTGGTATAATAAAACGTTTGATCATTATTTTAAGTTTTAAATTCCAATCTGTTTTAGTATATTTGCTTCAGCATGCCTAAGAAGAATAGATGAATTTTTCCTTTAATAAGCTGAGTTTTTTTAAATAAACTTTAAATCAATTCATACGAATGAATAAATAATAAAATCAACACTGGAATTCTACTTTTGAGCATATCTGCAGAGTAAAGTAATATGTTTAAAAATTATGGTTATTTTATTCTATATTTTATCGTTTTGCTTTCAGGTTCAAAACACTATATCCCTCCAGGTTGGGTATATCATGGTGAAAGTGACGGATATCGGTATTATATAGGTTGTGCAGGAGAGGTCAATATCATTGCTTATCATTTTAATGCTTACATCAATCTTGTTTTTTTGAATTCTTATTAATTTCAGTTTTTCTTATTTTTAATAGTTTTCAATAGTTTTAATAGTTTCTTTAATAGGTTTAGAAAATGAACTTAGTTTTTTTAAGTTCTTTCATAGGAAAATATGCACATTTTGCTTAAACACAGTAATTTTCATTAAAAATTTTTTAAAAAATATAATTTTCCAAATTTTGTTGTTAATGGATAATTAAATAACCATATTGATAGAGAGGTATGGAAAGAGCCAGTTAGTCTAAATAAATAAAAATGTAAATGTTCGTTCAAAATCTTCAATTTTCGAAAGTTCTTAAATGCGCTTCTATTCGAATACAACGTTGTATCGAAATTCTAAATTAATCGATGACGAACTTGCAACGTTGTGTCGAAAGTTACAACATACAGCTTTGCAGAAAAGTGTGGTCAATAAATTCAGTCCGTTCACTTTTATCTATCTTAAGTGTGGAAGGTTAAAAAGAACATGTGCCTATTTGAATGCAGCGTTATTTTAAAATGTCAAATTAATTGGTGAAGAATTTGAAACATTATATAAAAGTGAACAACGAATATTTGCATTTTTATTTATATAGATGATTGGTTGCTTTTTTTGGCACCGAAACGTTACTAACATATACATAAGCAAAATATTACTCAATTACATTTTTCGCTGGCTAGTGAGCGGTTGGTTAGCCATGCGCTTCTTTAACTTTAAAACATGCGTACGATCAAATACATATCATCGTGTTAGACTTTCGGTTTGCCATTAATTCTTATTAAATTTTCATTTAAAACACGATTTCAAAGTAATTATTTCGAGAGTTTCTGCAGTAAAATTGTTAACTAGTTTACTGAGATATAATCTAATATTTATTTAAAGCGGATTTTTTGAGAGATTTTCATCGGAATTGGCTCAGCATTTTTCGCAATGTAGGATTAGCAATAGCTGATAGTTTTCGATTTCAAAATTCATTCAAATAAATTGAATAAGAATTGCTCAGATGGCTGTTTCGGAAATATGTTCGAATATATTGGAAACTTTAAATATTGTCACATGTGCATTCTAAAATTACGAGATGTCCGAATTAACAGCTGTACTATTGAAACACATTATTTATTTTTATTTATTTTATTATGTTTCTTTCAAATGAGTAATATACTCCATCTTCATCATGTGGTCGTCAATTAACCAAACTTTTCTGATTATATTTTAAAATTTGAAGCATTTTAGCAATGAAGTGTGTTTTTTTTTCTTGAAGTTTACTTTTTTTCAGATGTATTCAGTGGACAGAGATGGCTACTGGTATATGCAAGATAACAGCGGGAATTTTATTCCATATACTGGTTATCAATATAATCGCGGAGCGCATAGCCCCCTATTTCCGCGTGATAGTCAAGGGCGATTTATTCTACCAACAAATGCATGTGGTGAAAAAGCTTTTCCAGTGGATACAAATAATATGCCAATTTTTCCGTTCGACACAACGACTCATTTGCCTACTTTCCCAGTAGATGAAAATGGGCAGCCTGTGTTTCCAACTGGTGTCCTCGGAAGACCCATTGTACCGGTCGATACAAACGGTAATTCATTTCTTTAATAAATTTAAAAATAGCATTTTCTCTTTCAAGTTTTCACTGTTTTTTTTTTTTCGGTTCTTATCAAATTAGTACGGAAAGCATAATTCAGTATTGTAGTTATGATATTTGTTTTTGCAATTCAGTAGTTTTATCAGAAAATTTTTTCTTCATATTTTTTACTTAATTGCATATTTGAATGAATTATAGCGTGTTGAACAATTTATAAAATTAAATTCTTGATTGTTATGTCTCTCCTAGACTTTTTATTTTAGAACAAATTTATATATACATACTTTTTATAACTAATCTTTGTTCGTGTGAATTATGTTCTTGTAAGTAAGATAAAGTATCATCGCTGTGAAATTAATGTGTGCAAACTTTAGAAAATTGGGTGTTAGTCTTGCCAGCAGCTGTAGATGATAAACAGATAAGAAGCATTAGAGACCAAACTGTATTTTGTTTTTCCTTAAAAGTTAGTCGATATATTCAGATTAATTGAAGTGATGTTACAATTAAAACTTCATTCTTGAATCCTAACATAGTTTTGCAGGTCTGGCAATATTTCCTCGTGATGCGAATGGTCGGTTCATATTTCCATCTGGACCAGATGGCAGACCCACAGCACCTATAAATATCTATGGTATTGCTTAATATATATATATTTTTTTTAATTCTGAAATTTCAAATTAAATAATAGATTTTACCGTTGAAATAAAGTATCATATTAAAAGCAAATGAGACTTTACTATTTCTAATTGATGTAAAAATTTCATTGCAGGTGTACCAGTAATGCCGTTGGATGAACAAGGCAAGCCAGTAGTACCTTACGATGCAAACGGAACACCTCTCATTCATTTGGCTAGTGATGGTAGTTTTGTCATCCGTGTTTCTCTTTTTTTCATCATGAAAGATTTCAGCTTATGTTTAAGCTTTTCAGTCTACGGTTAGTTTCGGCAACCAAAAACAACAATCAGAGGAATGCGGCCAATGCTACTATAGCGGCGCGTATTGCATCACTACAGTCATGTTCTGTTCTTCCTTTACTATGATTTGTTTTTCGTTGTAAATTCTTTTCTATGAAAGGTGGAGCAGGAGGCACTGAAAGGAATAGAAAAGTTCTAGCGTAAATTGGCATTATTGGTATTTGGCTCGATTTGTAGGCATAAACCGATGTTTTCTATGTGTGTGCTAGAACTGGAATCAAACAAATCAATGATGCGCCCGAATGGCCTGAGCCGAAACTCTCTGAGGCTGTACTGTATCAGTCCTGAAAAAGGAGAAAAGTGGTAAAACGAAATTAAATACGACTTCATGAGTAGGCTTTTGTTATCCGTTCTCTAGTTTTGCTATTCCTACATTTTACAGGCATGACTCCTCTCACTGAAGAAGAATATCAGTATTCCCTACAGTGGAACGATTATTACAGCCGTTACTATAAAAATACTGCAGAACAAGTTTGTTGCTTTTAATTTTTAAATTGGATATAATAGAAAAGCAGATTAAATCTGTAAAATTGCTAAAATTTAAGTTATTCTGGTTTCACAGAACGTTTTCGTATATGCGTCAGCTATCATTCGAATATTGGTTTTTTGAAGGAGAAGCACTCCTAACCGTTAAGTCATTCCATTTAATTCACTCTTGGTTGTGCTTTCTCAAATTTGGCTCTTCCTGCAGGTGACTGATTTATTACAGCTCTTCTCAATAGGAAATTTTGGTAGTCATTCTCTAATTTGATGTTACCCAGCCATTGCTATTTTAACACAGTGATGAATGTGTTGATCTACTTCATGAACTTGTGCAGTTTCTAGAAAAATTTCTTCACAATGATTTTATTGATTGTGGTATTGAAAATTTCAAGTTTGGATTTGTGCATAATTTAGAAAGCAAGCAATTCAAGTCAGTCTATGACGCAGTCAACAGTTTCGAACGACACATATGAACAAAAAGCAAAGAATATGAAATTGCTAAAAAAGGTAGGGCCATTACGATCAAATTCTCGAGATAAATTTTAAGAATTTAGAGGTTTAAAAAACTTTAATTGATTTCCCATTCCATTTCCTCATAAACTTCAATTGAATTTTAGGTACGACCTGAAGACATCGACTTGCCACCTTGTGTGCCACCTCCACCATCAACACAGCCTCCACTTCAAGTTTCGGATGGACCAGCTTTATCTGGTGAAGTGGAAAAAAAAGCAACTCCTGACCCTGCTTTAAAAGCAAAAACCAAGAAAATGATTGAAATGCAGCTAAAATTTTCGCGCAAAAAGTTACATGATACAGTTCATTCATCAGTTGCAGCCGTGCCCTCGAGTGAAATGATAAACACATCTGCAAAATATGCACCATTACCGCAACAGCCGAACGATTCACCGGAAAATGCTGATAAATTAGAATCACCAAAGGAATGTCCTTCTCCTCCTCCGATGCATGCTTTAATAAGAAATCCGTCGATATCAGCAGAACGTGATAGTAATATCATGATCAGAGAATCATTTAATGGTGATACGCCTAAATCACTGGATTCGAAGATTATGGAAAAACTAAAGAGAAATTCCAGTGATGATTCGGAGATAAAGGGGCAGGCTACCATTTTGCAAGCAGAACTCACTCCAGTTATTCCAGATGTATCAGATAATGTAGTCAAAACATCTGGTGATATAGCAAAAAATTTCGAAAGTCCAAAGTTGACCTCCAATTTATGCAAAAATTTGAATGAATTTCAAGTAGACAATCAAGTCTTCGGAAAAGAAGTCACAACGAGATTGAATGATTTCTCTGGATCGAAAAATGGGAAAGTGCAACCGGAACTTATTTTAACAGATGTAGCAGTTGGAATGGACGTTGTCTTGAAACAGTCTCAAGCTAAAGAAAATAATGAAGAAGAAAAGGTTTCACTGTATTAATTTATGTTTTGCTAAAATTTTCTAAAGTAAAAGACTAGAACGCTTTTGGGATGATTAATTTTGCAGGATTATATTAAAATCAAGTAACGATTTTCTGAGGTCTGTTCTATTTTTTATGATGATATTTTATCAATATTTCATTATATTACCATTAAAAAAAAATGCCGATTTATTTATTGAAATGAAAAGAGACGAACTGAAATTACATCTTCTAGGTGGCAAGAAAAACAAGATCTATTGGTAATAGTTATGAGTCAAATATCGAAAATGAAATATTGGGAAAGCGTGATGACAAGAATGAACATATTTTGGTTTCACATGAAAAGCATTCTGAGAAAAAGATACGTCATCATGATAGATTGAAGAATCGAAGAAAACGAAGAAGGTAAGTTTTAAATTTATAAATTTCCGACAGGTGTTTTCCTCGAGTGAATTGCTCTTCTGCAGAAGTTATTTCGAAGGAAGAAATTATATTAGTTTCGCAATTATTACCGTTTGTGCGCTCTTATGTAAATAATTTGGTAGATCCTGGATTTTAATGAGCAAATTTTTAAGTGAGAGCGGACACCGACGCTCACGAAGTCGATCATCATACCGTGACTCCCATCGCAGAAGTCATTCGCGAGGAACGAAACACAGAAGTCGAACTCGAAGTCGTACACCACGTGATTATTACTATCGTAGCAGATATCGTTCTCGAAGTCGAGATCGATTCTCTAGACATGAGAGTTCTTATTACGACCGTCGTAGTTATCGGCGTTATTGGAAACCTGATGCTGAAGACAAATATTCGTATCGAAGACGACACTCGTCATCCAGGGATAAGTCTTCACAAAATGAGAGGTTATCGACTAATTCATTGTTGTTTACATTTTCTTAAAATGACTATCTTTTTGAATTACTTTATTTTTGATTTTTCTCAAATACATGCAAATTTTTTAAACCCAAAACATCCATTACTGTAAATAGCAAATCTGATTTTTTGAGAAATTTTTATATGTCTTTTAGTTGTAATTCAGCCACTTCTGCAAGTCGTATTAATTTTTTTAAATTATATATCAGTGCTATTAAAAAAAGACATCACTGCGCGAATTATGAGTTATTTGTTGTAAATTGAAGCAACATTTTATTCTTCAGTTTTCCAGAAAAAACATTGTGAAATTTATAGGAGTACAAGCCGAGACAGAACTCCTACAGCTGATAAATCAAGCAGAAGTCGTAGTTATTATGACAGGTCAAAAAGTCGTAGCGAGTCATTAGTTGTTTCACGACAATCTTCCGTTGAACGCTCGGTTTCACAATGTAAGACTTCGGATAGTCGTAATCGGAGCTCCAGTCGTCGTAATTCTCCGGGTAATATTTTATGCTTTTAAATTCACCGAAGTCTATTAAATCTGAATAAATGCAAAATTTTAGCAGTTGTTCTTCTTAGATAAAGTTTCATTTGCTACAAATTTATAAACGGAGTAAATTTATTCAGAATATGATATTTCACAAATAACAGAACAGGAGTCCGAAAAATCATCTCATCAACTGGCTGAGGATTTGACATCCATTGACGGTACAGTCGATATGCACAAATCAGCGCGTCACTCGGCAACCCCTCGAAGTGAAAAGTATACTTTTTAAATTTGTGTTATCGAGTGCTACACAAATTTATAAGTTAGATGACTTATTTGCATATCAGGTTAAATGAAGATTACAAGGCCTTTCAGGGGGATATCTGATATGTGGAGAGATTTACGGACATATCCATGAATGATGCAGAGGCGAAGTCAGTGAAAAAGATAAAATCTTCTAACTGCAAGAAGGGGTATCCCCTTCTTGGTTTGAATTTCAGTAATTTATTCAGGAATCGAAATTTTAATTTGCCCTTTTTTTTTAACAAAATCACGGTTTTTCAGGAGTTCGGTAAAAGAATTCGAAGTTAAAACTGCGAAATCAAAGAAGCACAAGAAAACTAAGGAAAAGCACAGAAAAAGAAAGAAGAGTCACCACAAAAAGTAAGTTACAATAATCAGTAAAAAGTTATGTTGTTATTTATGTAAAATTTCAATATTTCCATTTTAATGAACTTGTTAAATTTTTCATGATGTATGACACATCTTTTATATCTAATTTTTATCTTTTTAGAAGAGATAAGAAAAAGTCAAGTCCATTTATGGCTGAAAGTGAAGCAGAAGAGAAATTTAAAACGTCATCAATCTTATCAGAGGAAACAGATTTGAATTTGTAAGTACAGTCATTTTGCTTGTTTGTTTTTTAATCCTTATTTGTTTTCAACCTCATGTCTTCTTTTTTTTGAGATTTGCTAATGGTTTTATGCCATTAATGTTTCATTTACTTGTGAATACGATTTATTTTGCTTATACATTTTCGTTTTCACTGAATTGAAGGCAGAGATTCATCCATTTCAGGAATACATCCTTAAGTCATTTAGCAGATGAAGAAGCAGAAATAATTTCCAACATAAAAAAACAGACGAATGACTACAAAAATGTAAGAATCTTTAATTAGTTTCCTTAAAATTATAACTGATAAATAGTTTTAAAATTTTTAAAATAAATGATTTCTTTTTTTAAATTATAAATGATAAATAGTTTTAAAATTTTTGATAAATAGTTTAAAATATTAAAAAAAAATAATTTTTAAAATAAATGATTTTCATGATGTATGACACATCTTTTTATATCTAATTTTTATCTTTTTAGAAGATTAAAATATCAAACATTTTAAAATTTTGATTTTTCAAATTTATACAGGACAGAACGAAAAAGAAGAAGGAGAAAAAAAGAAAAAAAGAACGTCGCAATACTGATACAGAAAAAAATGACGTCATGAAAAAAGCGTCACACGAAACATTAGAAGATGGTGAACTTATCACCGAAAAAGATGTTTCACCTAAGTAATTTTATTTTACAAACTTTTTTTTTTTTTCACTTCTGTTTTTGCCGATTCATCATTCCCCATATTAATACAATGAAAACTATTATATTTGCGGCTTAATCAACTCATTGTTCAATGTTGAATTTCAGTAAATTCAATCATCTACAAATTTTTGCTTCTCAAATTTAAAAGATGGCAATATGATTCTTTTTTCTGTCTTTATAGATCCAACAGCTCTTTGCAATTTTTTTTTCTATCACACTTATTCATTTAATCATTTTTCTATATGAATCAGGTTGATAGCTTATTATTGCCAAATTTCGATTTCAGGTTGAGAGAAAAAATGGTGAATTATGCAACATCTGAATCAGAAGCGGAAGATAATATTACAGTGGAATCGAAAAGTTCTGCTGAGCAGCTATCTGAAAATTACAATAAAGTAAATTTTGGAAACTTTCGACCTATTGTTTGCTATTTGATTAGTTTTCTTTTATGCATAATTAATTGATTTAAAAGTAATAAGTAGATTTAGACCAATTAACTACAAGTCTTCTGATTAATTGATGGTATAAAATAATCCAAGTAAAGCAAAAGTAGTATTGTACTTTAACTGATATATATATAATTATTTTTCTGATCGCTTTGATAAATAGATTTATTTAGATTCAGTTTTAAAAAAACTCATGTTTTGTTTTCGTTTGGTTACAAAATTTCGCAAAAATTAACTTTTCTTGGATTGGCAGGAAAACTAAACTAAACATCGTAATAAATTGGGATGATGCTTTTCTTTTTTCTTTTTTAATAGATATGTTCACAAAAGGGTGTTTCTTCGATGACAAACTTTGCAATGGATTCTAAAGCAGCAGAAAGTTCTGCCAAATTTAAAGAGAATTATAACGATTCTGACATTCGATCAGCGGTTTTGTCGTTCGATCTTATCGATGAAGTATGTTTAAAATTGTTTTTTTTCTTTTTTTTTTTTTTTTTTTTGCAGTTTTTAGTATTTTCTTTAAAACTGTACTTCATATTCGGTTAGTTGTCTGTCCTTAAATAAGAATAATTCTTGGAATGGTAGTGAATTTAAAAACTGGCTATAAAATTAACGAAAACTTTTAGCTACATTTTATACTATATTTATAAATTTTATCGAATAATTTTGTTTTTCAGTAGAAGTTGCTGTGGACTATTTTGATTTTATTAATTATCATGCATGAAGTAATCTTGTATCCTTCAATCTGTAGTTTACCGTTGCAGGTACTGAAGGTCCCTCCAGATAATACTAATACATCTAAATTGGAAAAGAGACAAACGAAGATTACGGTGGATCTCGAAGACGATGGGTAAAATTTTTTCCCAATTTGAAACCACCATTTTTTTATATCAAATTTTTGCTTTTTTTGAAATTAGCATTTCTTAGAAGAAACTTGATGTTATTTCAAGCTTTCACTTACATTTGAAAGACGTTGTTAAATCATTTTGAAATCTTTGTAGGATTTCCAATAAACTTAAAGATTTGACCAGTGATTTCAACGAAATTACTGCTCGGGAAGCAGAAAAATTGAAGGCAGATAGTATTACGGAGGCAATGAATAAATTGAAGGAATTGCGCGGATATATCAAGTCGAAAGTGACAGTTTCGAATTCGGCTACTGATACAGAAGATATAAGAGAATTTAATAAAGCAAGTGGTAATGATTCCACATTTGCTGGACATAGTTTAGCCGATGTCCCGTTACCAAAAGGAGTGCAAATGACAGTTGATGTAACTGAACGAGCTGAAAAAACTGCATTACCTGGAATTCGAACCCAAGAAGCTTGTACAAGTGCTAAAATCGATTTAGTGGATAGGGATGTGAGGAGAAAAAAAGAATTGCTGAAGCGAAAATGGGAAGAAGATGAAGAAGATGAATTGAGCAGATTAAGGTATTGCACCATTTACTATTTATTTCCAACATAAATTGGAATTGAATAAATTTCAATGAAAATCAAATTTATATTATCCAACTTTTATTTGGAAATGAATTTTAAGAGAAATTAATCTGTTATATCATACTTTTATTTTTTTTTTTTTATAAACTTCTGATCTCTTTTTAATCCAAATTTAATTGTTTGTATGTTACAAGTTGACAGACCTAAATTTATTGTGCCTGTGTGAATCACCAATTATCATATCAGTAGAAATCATTAACTTTAAGTACCTTCCAGATATGAAGCGTTACGAAGCAAAACACGAAGATTAATGAATGATCTAAGAGCTGAACGGCGTCGTTTGAAAAGAGAGCGTCTACGTGCTACAATCGCAATGCGACGAGCTCGTGAACGATCAGTTGATAATAGTGTTGATGAAATTTTGCTTGTCGATACTTCCGACAGTAGCGAAACAGATGATTCCGAAGATTATTCACCCTCACGCAAGGTTAATTTTTTGTCAGATTGCCGCATTTCTGTGCGCACGAAATATTGAAAGTTTTAGAACTTTACGTGTTTCTCGAAGTACACTATCCCTGTAATAAAAATCCTACTAATAACTACTTTTCATGTAAATTGCGATTATATTAATTTTATCAAGGTTTCTGATAAGAATCTAAGTGCCAGTCGCAATCTGTTAACGCTCTTAGTCAGAATGATTATCGAATTTTTCGAACAAACATCTTAGTATTGAGTTAGAAATGAAATTAGTTATCATCGCAAGTTAGATGTTGTGACTTTTCCACTGAAAAGGCATTTAAGTTTCGATGCACTTATTTTAGTGATTTTTTAAATTGATTATATTTTCGAGGAAATAAGAGGAAAATTCATTTTCAGGAGTCTTTCAAGTAGGAGTGATTATTATGTATTATTTTAGACCATCCCATTTCTTTGTAAATTTCTGTTAATTCAAAAATTTTCGGCAAAAATTAAAAGCATCATTATAAATAAGATAGTATGAATTCATTAAGCAAAAATTATTCTTGTGGTGTCCGTTGGATATTTCAGTGTTGTTCTTTATTTGATCCATCTCAGTCGCTATCTGAGCAGGTTACTTCTGACTTGTCTAAAAAAGAAAGAAATGAAAAAGTCCGTTCTTCGCTTAGTTGTAGTGTTAATTTATTGCTGCTATGTCGCTATTACTATTATTTGAAGATATTTCCATTTTATGAGATTTTTATTTGCTATCATCAAAAGAAGCCGCACTGCCCTATGGCGAATCATGAAGCTTCGGTTATTTTAAATCAACCACCTGCTTGAGTAATCCACTGACTTGAAATTAAGTTAAATGAAACCTAAAATGAATGCGGAAATGAAAAACATTTGGATTCTATGGAGTCTTATTTACATATATAAATGGTTTATTTTCCTTTGTTCAATCTTCCCAGTTAAAATGGACGAATAGAATCTATGAAATTATTCATTTTTCTCCATATAATGTTTTTTTTCTTTCTTTTTTTTTTTTATATTTCACTTAAAAATGAGGCATGAAAAGGTTTTATTAAACAGATGAGTGGAAGAGGGAAGTATGGATATAGAGTGATAAGTCATAGAATTAATAAAATAGAATATGGCTAAAGAATATAAAGATTTCCTAGAACTGAAATTATTAAGATTAGATATCAAAACTACTTGATTATTAAGTGGAGCGCTACTAGATATTGGATATTATCGTATATGAGCTTCTTTAAAAAGGCTTGAGCTTCTAGATGTTAAACTTTACCCTTCACTTTTTCATTATTAGTAGTGGAAGAAATAAAATAGAAAAAAAAAATCAGATCTTCAAACATTATGTTTGTGTAATCAGTTAGTCGATTTCATATCAATTCCATATTTAGTAGATCAAACTGGCATAAAATAAAGTTATTTATTTTCTATTTGAAATTTCATGCCATTCTATATTCACTTTGATTTGATTTTGAAAGATTGTAGATTTAAATAACTTCTAAAGCTTACTTTCTGCACCAGATTTTAAAAGTCGCCAACATCTTTGTGTTTCATTCAATTCACAAATCAAGAGCGGTATTGTAGTATATCTGTATTATTTAAGGTAATCATATATTAGAAAATTCATTGAAATAGAGCAATATATCGGGGAAATTGGCACATTTTCCGTCTCATCATCTTTCAAACAGCTACTGCTATCGTGAAGGATCATCACATAACATTATCCAAAATGGGCACTGCGACTTTGCTTTCGTCGATCATGTGCTTTCAAGCTTTCCATCCATGTTCACCACAATGCCCATTTTTATTCTTTTTACCCTTCACGATCGGCATGTTCCAATTCCTAGAACAAATCATTTTCTGCATTTTATACTATCAATTTTTTCAATCACTTTCATTCCTCCCATTATCTTACATGTACTTTCGGATTCTATTTTTTAAATTTGTAGAATTTTTTGAAAATTTTGAAGATTTAGAGCTGTGTTTGGCACTAAGATCTGTTTTATATATTATTATATTATTTTTGTCTGTAAAATATAAGATAGTTACCCGGAAATAATTTTGGGAAATACCTACGAGAAGATTTTCTGGTCAGGAAGTTCCCAATAATTTTAGGATTGTGTCTTCGATCTTTGATTTGTTATTTAAAGTCATCTCTTCAAATAAAGATGATAGATTATTCGCTTTCTGGAGATTATAATAGCAACTTCTTCTGATATCCTGGTTATTTATATGTTTAAATATGCGTTATTCGTTACTGCATTCACTATTTGTTTTTGACTGTGATGAACAAAATTGCATGAGATTACTGCAACCGTACTAGATGACAATTGTTCTGAATCATTTCTTATCTTTAGCATTACTATTTTTGCACTGGAAGCTCGGTTCTAGCGGTTTTAATGTTTTAGGTGTAAATATTAGTTAAATGATACGGAAGCTTGCTAAATCAATTGAACGAACCATCATGGCATCTGAAAGATATTATTTATCTTGTCCTACTTTTTCTGCAGCAGCTATAGGAATCTGTCGCATAAATTTTTATGAATATATTCGATCCACCTGTTACAAGTGACGAATCATACCATCGATTGTTGGACAGCTTTTGTCTCCCATTGTTGCTGTTATCCAGGTCGATGATTCCTCTTTTTTACGTATTCATTTGTTCAATCGATTTTGCTCAACATGTTTCTATAATTCATTCTTTGTTAGTAACGTTTGCTTCTGAGAAGTATTTTTTTTTTTGTTTGATGGGGAGACTCGAGACTCAGAGACTCAGTTCGAAAGTTATTTTATTATTATACAGTTACGAGGACATTACGGGCATGAAATAGTTTACATTAAAGGGTTTTCAATTAAAGTGCTGGAAGCAAGAGAAATTATTCAATTAAAGTGCTGGAAGCAAGAGAAATTATTCATTTTGAATGTCTTAATTCAATTAACTGGTAAAGGAATAAATGAAAATATGATTTTGCCTTTTTTTCCTCAGTTCTTTTCAATCATGTCAATAACCTTTTATTATGATTTATCGAAAAGTTGAACAAATGCTAACCCTCAATCATATTTTTTTTTTAATATTGTTATGTTCCAGGATACTTTTTGAATTCTGGGCAAAATAAATCACTCATTGAAATAGCACTGTTTCGACTATTTTCTTTGCTTCGTGAGGGGATTCGACTCTTTGCTAAAGCATTATTCACTTATAGATTTTTACTTATAGAATTCTAATTTCAATTCCTTTCCGTTTATTACTCTTGTTATCTGTGTCAGCGTTTTTCAGTTTGCCTTGTTACTATTTCCCATTCACCTTGAAAAGAGTATTTTTAAATATAAAAGCTTAGAAATTTTTCCAGAAAAAAACTGGAAAATATGTTGAACAATTTTGCTGATGATTTCGTTCCTTTTCCAGTCTTTTCTCTCACTACCGTATCCTTTTACTCATCATCGCGGCATGTATATCACCATCATCTTTTGAGAAAATAGATTATAAAATTTTCTTTTTTCTCTGCATTTTCAAAGAATTCCACTTTTTTTTTTTTTGCTACCATTTGCTTTTAAACCATTTTTTCATTAATTTTTAGCACATTGATTCAGTTACATTTTCCATTCCATATTTTTCTCTGATTTTCTGATTTCATTTGAATTTCTTGTTTCTTTTTTCCATCATCAAACAAAATACTTCCTTGATGCATAAACTGACACTCACTATGATTTTCTTTTTTCTAGTTCATGTATTTCACACTAAAAATTTGTTTTTCTTGTGAAAATATCCAATTTAGCCATGCTATTTCTGTCACCCTCAAATACCGTAGTCATATTCACAGACATTTTTTCCAACAATTTTTTTCTGGGAATTTTTCCTATTTGAAAGATGCAAGCAGAAAGGGTTACAGTATCGCTTATTAGTAATTTTTTAAGAAAAAAATCTGAATTTCTGGAACAAACTTTTATTATTGGAAATGAGTTATTTGAGTAAAGTTTTTACAAAAGAATTTTTTTGAATTCTTTTTTTTTCAAAGATTGAAATTAGTGTACTATGTTTTTTCCAACTCCTGATAAATAATGTTTATCACATAATGATCCATTATTTTTATTTTGATCACTATGATGATGCCTTCTACAGAAAAAAATGAAGGATAAGCAACATAAACAGCGCCTAATACGTATTAAAATATGATTTAGTCATATCAATAATTTAAGTTGGTACAATCTGTACTTTCGCAATAAATATTGAACAAATTAAACAATTGAAATAGATTTTTTTATCGATCTTTTTTCCATTTATAGATATGATTTTTTTCTGAAGAAACTCATGATGATTACAGTTTGTGAATTATATCCGAAAGGTAATGAATAGAAATCAGTGGTCAAGAAATAATGAATAGTTAACTTTTAAATGCTTGATTTAAGCTATCATGTAACTTCACCATTCCGTTTCTTGTCCGCTTTTCATTCGATTAGATATGATAATTTGAAAAATTTTTGATGATTTATGATTTAAATTCGTCAAAAATTTGTCTGGCAATTATCATCTTTTGGTTGAAGTGTTATCATGATATTAGTGTGAAGTCGAATTTTTCTCGAAATTACTCTGAAAAGGCTAAAAGACAGAAGAGTAAGATGGAAAAAAAGAATTTTTAACTAACTATAAAGTATACATATGGGCTTTGCTTGTATACAAAAAAAAAGGGTCGTATAGATGTTAGTTTTTTCTGGCCTTTCGTAAGATGTAAACAGGATTGATGAAAAAGGTGTGCTGAAGCCCATTTTCTAGTTTAGGTGATCAGCGCATTTTATGGGATTTTTTTTTTTTTTTTATTTTTCCATGTGGTATAACTGCGAATGAAGCATTGAGACAAATGTTAAACATCTGGAAGTTGTTTATTTATTTTCCGATTTATAGTAATAGTAATACCGTAAACCCGAATTATACATATATGGAAGTTTTTGTTTTTTTTGTTTTTTCTTTTGTACTAATTTGATATACTGATTGTTCAAAAATTATTTGTTTTGCAGAAATTGCTGAAACGAAAACGATATGGTGGAAGAGAAGCCGTCATTGTGCATTCCAATCAGTAAGAATAATTTTTTTTCAATAAAAAAATAAATGAAAGTTTCGCTGCAAAAATGGGATTACTAGGTTTTCTTTCTCTGAGAATGATAGATTTTTTAAATTTGGAATTTTTATTCAAATGCGAAAATATAGTATATACGGTATTTCCTTTGTGTATATGTCGTCTTTTTCATTTAAAAGAATTTCCGCTTTTAAAAGTCAGGTGATTCACAGAGGCTTAAATCTTCTTACAGTAGACAGTGTGGCGTTTCTAAAACGGTTTTTAATAGCTCTTATTTTGAAGGGCATCTTTTGAACATTAACTTCGAAATTAACAGTTTTATCTAATCAAATGAAATTATTGGATTTTGAAATCAACACGGCTGAAATGTTATTGTCATGTGCTTCAATCCCCCAAATTAAGTAAAATAGCAAATTTATATATTTGTGTTTATGCTACATGAATGATATATCCGGTCTATATCTGTGCTGTGAATATTCGCCATTTTGCGATTATGAAAATGATGGAAAATCTCATTTCTGTGGTCGTTTATTGAGAACGATTTATGACTCGTTGAGGCTAATTACGGGTAAATATCCCCTTTTTTCCATCATCCTAAGTATTGCATATTCCACACTCTCCTTTTCTCTCTCTCTCTCTCTCTCTATCTGCCTATCTCTTCTCTCTCTATATCTATCTATCTTTGCTATCTTTTTCATCTTGAATTTTTTCTGATACAAAATCAAAATTTAAAAACTGTACCCATTAAAATATTGAATATAAATAATAAATAATATCAAAGTGCCAAATTTAATTTCAATTTTTGCATGGATTTCTTTAGCAGGCTTTTTGATTTGAAATGAAATCTGAAGTTAAATTTCAGCTTCAAGAATGTCTTATGATATATTATATTTATCTATTGCTATTGCTAATTCTACTCTTCTTGCATCTAAATTCTCAAAAATTTGATTATTCTTTATTAAGAGAGATGTTCTTAATTGGGAGGAGAAAATGATGACAAGCTGAAGGGATATCGCTCAATTACTGGCCTACCAGATTTTCGAAGTTTTAGAATTTTCAAACTTTTGAGAAATAGTTGCGCTCTATTTTCCAATCATTTTATTATTCATTTCTACTTTTTTTTCTTCTTGTATTTCTTATCTCTGGTCTCCGAAAAGGCCTTGGATGATCGAAATAACAATGCAAATTCTCATGCCGTGTTACGATAGATGAACATTTTTTGCTCAGCTCTCTCATTTTTTTCCGTTTCGTTGAACATTCTGGAATTTCCATGAATACCATACCTGTTTTTGGATCGGACAAAATGAGTGATAAAAAATTTTCGTGTGCGGAGAAGTTTCTATTCAAAAATTAGAACTATATATTTAAAAAAAAATTATTATTTGTAATCAAAGTATTTCTAGAATCGAAATTTGATTTTTTGGAATAGAATGAGATCATTTCGAACATATTTATATTCGACTTAAAATTAGCTTACATTTATATATATGGTAAATTGTAAGAAGCATCAATTTATTGAATATCATTTTTGAATTTCTTCTTGATATTTGAAATACATTGAACAGTGAAGGTTTGATGATGATTTAATAATTGCACACCTATTTCTCTATTTCCCATGTAATTTGAATCACTGGTTTTTTCAAAGCAATTAATTAAAGTCAAATGCTCCTGTGATAAAGCCACAAATATCGTTATCTGTTCTATAAACTTTTCAAAAATTCCGTTTTGCAGCCTTGTTTTCTGTTTTTAATTACAATAACTACTGTAGAGGATAATTCTTTTAAAATCATGCTAGATAGTACCCCTATTTATTCTTTAATATTCTAAGGTAAGCTTGATCGCTTTCAGAATTTCTAACCTGCAGCATCTGTAAACTTCGATATTTATACAGTATTAACAGAACATCCATTATTTAGTCTTTCTTTCATATGTATTTCAAATTTCATTTTTAGTAATTACTGGTCACTGTTATAAAATAATTCCAGTATCTAAAACAAATTTATTTATTCAAGGAATAAATTATGCGGTTTAAAACAACATATTGATGACGATGGTGACATTA
Source organism: Onchocerca lupi (assembly GCA_028564675.1). Classification (NCBI taxonomy): domain Eukaryota; kingdom Metazoa; phylum Nematoda; class Chromadorea; order Rhabditida; family Onchocercidae; genus Onchocerca; species Onchocerca lupi. The sequence goes on along the minus strand of JAOVVO010000674.1, from coordinate 8,012 downwards.
AACAGCAGCAGCAAAAGCAGCTTCAGAATGCAATGAGCAGTGATAATAGAGAACAGCTGGAATCAGACGCTTCCAACAATTTGATTTTGGTAAGTATTCCATTTTGTTTGGGAAAAAATTCAATTGATTTCGCATTTTTTGACGAGAAAACAGCGCAGCTGGTTTTAATATACCAATTTTAAGTTTATCATGGAGTTTTTTTTCTTTTTCCTCTCCTTTTTTCTCTTTTTTTTTATTTTTTGTTTTTGATGGAAAGAAAAAGTGATGAGGATTCGTTCATGTTAGATTTAAAGCTAAGGCTGGCTTATATGAGGTCTATAAGCAAATCCAATCGTATAATTTTTCTCAATTTTAATGACTTATTATAATGCACGACAGGAAAGCTCATATATGACTATAAAGCTAGTATTTCTCTATAATCAAGTTAGAGCGATTTTTATGAACTTCCGTGAAACAAGTTAAAAGACTCATATATAGCTTTTCTGAATTTTTATGCATATATGTGTCCCCGGATTACTGTGTATCTATGTTTATATGCCTTTTTATTTCCGTTACATTTTATGATAATAATTATGGAATGGAATAAATTAAAAGCACAAATCGTGAATGTTTCTGTTGATAATATTTCTTTCTTTAAGCTTTATTTCATTTATGAAAATTAAAAGAGATTAAAACAAAAATTTTTGTTAAAGCGGTAAGAGATGTTAGAATGGCGGGAAAAAAAAACGATTAAAATATTGATTTAATATATATTATATACTCTAATAAAAAGTGAATCGTAGTTTTAAGTCTAGGATAGAAAACGAGATTGTTAGTTTATTTTTGTTTAAATTTAGTTTTTAGTAATCGTAATATATTGTATTTTTGACCGTATCTATAACCTTCAGGAACTTCAACAACGCATAGGTGGATCGAATGAGAATGCAATGGCATTACTGGAACAACTAAAGAAATGTCTGATCGGTGGAGCGGTGAGCTCAAATATCCATCTGAATCCAGAAGTAATTAGAAAGAATGCTTAAATTTTGTTTTTCTGTTTCATTGTGAGAATTTTTTGTTACGGTATTGCTTAATCATCAGTTTATTTTGATTTTCATTATGATATCAAAATTATTACAAGTTTTTTTACTGTTTGTTATTTCGGTTTAATTTAAATTTACTAGTAACATTATTGATTAATGGTGATTTTCTTTTTATTATCAGTTTTGTTGCATTTTGGTTTACATATTATATGAAAAATTGCAAATTAATGATTTTTATTCGTGATGGAAGTATATTTTATCTTCAGTTATTATCCATGGAATGAATCTTATGCTATATATGTCCATAATTTGAAATCATGAAATTTGTCATTCTTCCTTCCATCTACTAAATTCATCTTCTCTTTCTCGAGAAATCTCTTCGTTTATCTTATTTTCATTTCTCTTAGAATACTTAAAAGGTGAATAAAATTGAGAGCAATGAATGAACTCATCAGTAATTCAAACAGACTTTCAAATGAGGATATCGGTTACTGTATTTAGGAAGCAAATGTAGTAAGGATATAATTGTCAGGTCAGCAGTCATTTTAATGAGGTAGTAGTAAAAGAAAAGGGGTTAGACACGAGGAAATGATGGATAACAAACCTGCTAGATTTTGATTTTTGGAGTAAGAGAATAAATTTTATTGAATAAATTTATTTGGTGAATTTTATCGTTCAAGATGCTTTTGAATTTTAATTAGACTTTAAATTTAGTGACATTAGTGAACTGAAAGGATTTCGCATCAAGAAGACATCAATGTCTCGCAAAGAATTAATTGATCGCAGAGAGTATGGATTCGATAAATGAAAATTCGTAATTTAGCATTTTGATCATCAGCGACAGTATTCCCTGAGAGATTTAACTAGATGCATAAGTTCCATGTTTATAAATATTTTAATTTTTTTTTTAAGATAATCTTATATTTAGCAAAGTGAAGTATTGCTCCGAATAAGTTTTTATAACAAAAGTATATGTATGCGATTTTTAGTGAAATGTAGCAAATTTTCGAAAATTTGTTGCATATAGAGGTTTTTGAAATGAGAAAAAAAACAGGATTGGAAAGGTCGTATGAAGTAGGTGTTAATTTCATTCGACTCAAAACCACTGAACAAAGATATTAGGGAAAAAAGGTGTAGAGCGAATAATTACAGAAATCAATGAAATTTTGAGGGGAAAAAAAAAGAGATGATTCGCAGTTTTTAAATTACCAAGGTACGATTACATTGCTATTAATATCGTTGCTATCACATTTAATTGCTGAAAAGAAATTTGTTATAACAATAATTCTTGCGATTTTTCATTTTTCATAATTCAAATTATAAAATGGTGCGGAATTAATTTGATTCTAGAAATTTTTCATATATGCTAAAAGTTCGATGATTCAATCAATTTCATCAAAATAATGCGGTTATTTTTTTTTTCCTTTTTTGATTTGAATTCAAATATCAGAAAGTTTAGAAAAAGGATTCAATCAAACATTTATCATAAAAAGTGTATTTGAAATTTTAAAATTCTCATATCCTTCCAGGTGGTTAATGCAAATTTCTTACATCTTCTAATTAATTGTTAGGCAATTTTTTAATAATATTTATAATTCTTTCTTTTTTACAATCTTTGCAATCATAAGACCGATATTATGTGTAATTTTCATATCCACGGAGTTTCTTTTTTTTTCATTTTTAGCTTCGTATTTTTGGTTGGAAAAGATTTCAAATTTTATTTGAAGTCTGTTTAATAAATTGATAATTTTGTTGAATTGTTTAGAAGAGACAAAATTTAAAATTTTTTTTTAAATTTGCAAGAATTCATTGACTAGTATTTCAGTACAGATTCATCGCATGAATAATTAAATTAAAGAGATTGAAAATTCGCAGCGTTGTATTTGATTAGAAACCAATGAATGAATAAATTTTAAAAAATCATGCCAAAAATTTTCTCAATTTTTACATTTTAATAAATTTTGCAAGAAAATAGTAACCATGAATTTCACAATAAAATTAAGAATTCTCTCTGAATAAACAAAAAAATGGAATAATGATTATTTTAATTATGCCCAATTTATCATATTTGAAAGTTCATTTTTTTTTTTTTTTTTAAAGCTCCTAACAAGATGAATTAGATTAAAATAAACTATGATATCTAAGTGAAGATAGAGAAGACTTTTAAGCCTATTATTGAAAATATATGTATATTCATTGGTTGATAAAGATGATAATTTAGCACTGAATCAATTTTCGAAATTATGATTTATTCCTGTGCTCTTCTCGTGCTTTATCCTCCTTTTTTTTCTTCATCCGTCGATTTTGAAACCAAATTTTGATTTGTCGTTCGGTGAGACCGAGCGTACGATTTAGTTCGATACGTCGTCGTCGTGTCAAATATTTGTTGTAGTGAAATTCCTTTTCAAGTTCCAACGTTTGTTGACGACTGTACGTTTGCCTTCCTCTTTTCTTACAGTTATCTGCAATTAATGCCTTTTTTTTTTTTGCATTTTATTTTCTGGATCATTGCTGGAAGAGAAGAGCACAGGAATAGAAATATATTTTGTATGTTTGATAAATTCATGTTTGTGAAAATTTTTTTTTTTTTTTTAACTTAGCAATAGATTACGATATATTTCATTAAATATAATTTAAAAATGATGAAATATTAGCAAGAGATACGAGTTAGATATGTAAGTCAATAGTTTATGGAAAATTAAACGATAAAGAATAATGAGAAGAGAGGCTTCGATGCATTTTAATTGCAACAAATCTAGTTAATTTCAAGTTTGGAAATTTTAAATCAAGTTCTATGCTTAGCATTGTCAATAGCAAAAATTCCAAATTTGATAATTCCTTAAATTCATTTGGATTTTAAAATAGAATAGAAAATCAAAATTTAATTAAATATTAAATCTTAAAATTTGTATGTTTAAAAAAAAATTTTTTTTTTATAGAATTTTACTGAGTTGTAAACGAATAAACTTTTCGACCATTCAGAACTTCTTCATTCATTCATGCAAAAAAGAAAAAGGCGTTCAAATAACATTCCCATATACGGTAATCAAATCAATTAAAAATTGAAAACATTTATGATCACAATCAAACACATAAAATGCGTCAAACTAAAAGGGAAAATCAATTTTTCGGATGAAATTAATTCAAAATGCAGAAAATGAAAAATTAAGTTTTGTAATCGATAATTTCACCTAAGTAAAATAAATAGATTATTGATTATCTTTAGTTGCAATACTTTCTTAATACAATAAACATCTTAGCGAATTTATTGCGATTGTGCCGAATAAATCGACCATTTTCTTTTTTTACAAATTTTTTAACCAAATTGCTTCTTTCCTTTGAAATGAATGTGCATCAGTTTGTCGCATATTCTAATTAGTTAATTAATTAATTAATGAAAAAAACCGGTAATAAAGTAAAGAGAAACAATGATCGAATGCATCATAGTACATGAAAAATGCACGCAATATGAAATTATGAAAAAAAAAAGAAGAAAAAACCATCAAATCAGATTTCATATATTGGGTGGACAAATGGGATAGGGTACATAGGATGCTGGATGAGGTGGTACTTGATTAGGCCATGGCTGGGGCATCGTTGGCATCGCTGGCATGCACCAGCCTGCACCAGCGGTTATCTTTTTATCCACACGGTCTTCAGCTGCAGCTGCGGCTGCGGCTGCGGCCGCAACTGCAGCTGCACTATCAACGACCAATTGTTTTGGTGGATTTGCTGGAAGTAATGCAGAATGGTCATTTTGCTCTTCGCATCGATTCTTCTCTTTCTTCGCTTTCATTCGACGATTCTGGAACCAAATTTTGATTTGTCGATCGCTCAAATTGGTCTGTAGCCGAAGTTCTTCACGTTGCTTTTTACTTACGTAACTGCTTTGCTGGAACTTGTTTTCGAGCACTGACGTCTGATAACGTTGATATGTTTGACGACCTTTCTTCGATTGTGCTGCAATTTTAGATCAAAACAAAAAATTCTCCCAAAAATTTTAGCGCCTTTTCCGAATACTCGTTCTCACATTGTTTGTCATTTCAGGGATTTTATTTTAATTTGAAAGCTTACATAAATTTCAATTTTAATTTTTAACAATTTTTTGAGAAATTGTTGTCATTGCCAAAATTATATATAAATATCTTCAAAAAAAAAAAAAAAAAAAAATCAATTCGTGTAGAGAAATAAAGTAATAAATAAATTAGAAAATGTTAAACATTAATATGAAGATATAAAGGGAAGAAATGAAGCATATAGAATTTCAAGAGTAAAATTTATTTAAAACTTTTTTCAGTAAAATTTGCTTATGTTTTGTGAAAATTATAAATTTATAAATGATAATTTTTCATCGATAATCTGAAACATTATATGGGAAAAAAAAATTCAATCAAATAAGTTAAATTGAATGAATTGAACAAGCTACAGTGCAAATTTATTTTTGCCGCAAATGATTGTAATGAAGATTATCATTAATTGACATATACAATAATGGTGATAAACGGGACATTAAATAAAAAATGATGTGATGAGATTTTCAATACTAGTGTGACCTTATGATGATGGCTACAAATAAATATTTCCAAAGTTTAGAAGAGAATTGAATTATAAATATTTTCAAGTAATTTGACTAACTAAATAGCTATTAAGCTATTCAAGATGGGATAATTTAAATGGAATAGAAAAATTGCATTTCGATGGAAATGGATCAAATCTTGAATCTTCAATTTCAATAATCAAATGATCTATTGAGTCAGGCGAAAAAAAATGCTTCATTAAAGAGGGTGAGAAGGGTATTAAATAAAAATTTATGGACAATTAAATAAAATAAAAAGATAGAATAAAAATTAGCAGTACACATCCAATCAATTGTCCCTTAGAGACGGAAAAAATGGATAAATAAACATACAAATGATGATTGAGCGAGAAAATTTCAAATTAAAATGCCATAAATTTCATTAAAATTTAACTTACCATAATTTGGCCAATGTGGCGGTGCGTAGCATTGTGCTGGCCAGGCTGAAAATGCAGCCGCAGCTGGATTCATTGGTTGTCCAAATTGTTGATAATAATTAGGCCAATTGCCATATTGCTGTACATATGCAGCAGCAGCAGCACTCTGATATAATGTTGGATCCGGTTGAGTAATATTCGAATTCGGGTCACTGCTATCGGATGAACCGGAAGATTTTATTGTTGTTGTTGACGATGAATTCGTATGACCAACACCTTGAGTCATTTGTGCAAGTCGTTGTAAATGATCATCTGTTGGAATTGCAGCAGCTACAGCTGCAGCATCCTGAAAAGTTCGCGAACCGGAAGCAGGAAATTCGAAACCCATCGCTGAAAGCGTTGGTGCATTCATGCTGCTTGCTTTGCTAACTTTATCGTTCCTTCTATCACAAATTAGAGCAAAAAAAAAAAAAAAAAAAAAAGTTGAAATAGTTAATCGGTTGAAGGGATTTTTCTGGGTGGAATCAACCGGAATGATGGATGAATGAATTCAGCTGGATAAATTAGATGAATGATTGGATGAATGGATGGATGGTTGGTTGATTGGTTGGTTGGTTGGTTGGTTGGTTGGTTGGATTAAAATTTCTTCTTTACTTTCTTTTCGTGCTGCAACTTAAAATAGCACTGCAACTGCTCCTTTGCACATTTGAATATTGCGATTAAACTGCAGAATGCTGCTGCGCCGTTAATACACCACCTCTTGCAGGCAAGACATGCACATCATGCCAAGCAGTTTGTAGTAGTAGTTGCAGCAGTAGCTCAAAATACCGTATTCCGAGCCAGAAAGGCGGAACTATCCTCGTCGAATCGTTTTCCGATTGCTCCAATTCTCTCACTTCTCTGATGGAATCAAACTTGAAAGTATTTGTGGGCGTATTTTTTTTATTTCCACCAAACAATACTTCTGATTGGTTGAATTATCTGGAAAAAAAAAATTCAAATCAAAATTACGTGATTTGTGTGATATCGCTAAAAAAAAAAAGCGACCGAACGATTAAAACTACCACATTTAGCGTATTTACATGATTTATAGATGTTTAATTATATTTTACGTGTATGGAAATTATGAAAAATTGGATTAGAAATGAACAGTTTTTTGAAATCACGTAAAAATAGGATAATGGAATAGGTAAGAAATTTCACACTTCAAATTTTCCTAATGAAATGGATCGTTTTTAACAGTTTATTAGTTGCTTTTCGAATAGCCCAAATGTCTCAGTAATAATGCGCACAACAAAAGCAAATACTACTTTATAATAATGGGCCGCTTAATGTTACTATTAAAATTTGATTGCCTTTATTCATCAAATTTTTCATTACTTTCTTTTCATTCATGCATGAAATTTTTGTGCAGCAAATCAGGTGAAGTAAAAATCAAAGATCAAATAATAAAGATCATTGCAAAAAAAAAAAAAGATCAAATAACATTTCTCGCATTCCTGTCCTATATCAACGGTCATCATAATTTTGATGATAATTTAAATTGCTTCTTATAATATATCTACTTTAATAGTCTTATTGCTGACATATATTTGACATTATTGTTATTCAATTCAGATTATTGTAAGTCTAAGCTCAATGCCTAAGCCTAATTCGCGGAATTCGGAATTCGCCAACTCTTTTCTTTTTCTTAAGTAATTTACAGTATGGCAAAATTATTCAGCATTTGAAGTCAAGCTATGCTTCTTTGATTTCTTTCTGCAAGTTGAGCCATTTTCAGTCTTCTTTTATTTATTTATTTTTTTCCCCCCAAATATAAAAATATGATTAAATGCAATTTCAAGTATAATGGAATATTTTCAATAGTTCTTTCTTCATTCGTTGAAAAAGGTCAAAATTAAAATTAACGCATGATGCATCAAGCTTCGTAAAAATAAATTTAATTTTGAAAAAATAAATTAATATCAAAATTTTGAAAATTGACGGAAAATCTATGGGAGAATCAGAAAATGGTAATTTAGCATTGTGGAAGTTGAC